>MU006291.1:8221-58314 GCA_010093695.1 Plenodomus tracheiphilus IPT5 | reverse complement strand
GTGCTTCTTCTATTATGTGTCATGCGCGAAAGGTAAGGCTTTCTAGTGCCTAGACTTAAACCTTTCTACCTTCTTATCCTTAGTAAGGTATTCTAAAGCAGAATTATACTTATTAGTATCTAAGGTTTCCTGCTAGAGTAGGCCTTTCTTAGCTCATATTAATTCTTCTTCCTAGTCAAGTACCTATATTAATACGTCACGATTGTTCTCTTTTCTAAGGGCGTTAATGTTTTCCTAAAGAGATTCTTCTAACATGTCTATTTATACTTTTAGGTTTGTTTAATTGTATTTTTTATAGTAGGCTACTTTTCTAGTCTAATAGAGGTTTTATTTAACGTTAATAATTTGTTGTTTTAATATCTTTATCTTAACAAGTTAATACTCTAGTTCTTCTACTAGTTCCTATACGTTAGATAGGTATTTCTTTAATTGTGCGTATTAGTTAACTTAATCTATCCTTTCTTAGGCCTATTTTAATGCGTTAAGCATTATTTCTTCTTTAGGGTCCTTAAGTTTAGATTTAGATAGCTTAATTAGAGCTTCCTTCTAGTTGTATTATTTAGGCATTTCTAAGGGGTTAGTTAAGACTTTAGGAATAGGCGTCATCCTGCCTGTTACGTCCAGATTAGTAAGTAAGTCAAGCATAGTCTACTTGTCATCTATAGTCTCCTGTTAAGTACTATAGCTTACTATGTTAATTTAGCAAATAACTTTATTCTTAGATCTGCAGTCCTTAATTATGTAGCCTTCTTTACTATAAGTATAGTAGGTGATTGTTTTCTTGTTATTAAACTGCTTCTTCCTATAATTTTTCTTAGGCTTACCTTTAACTATATTGTTAATGTGCATTAGCTTGTAGCTATAAGTTTAGTAAATGCCCTAAGGTTAGGGTTTATACAGTTATTGTTATTGCCCTTAGTTAGGTTAAGTCCTTTAATGACGTCTTAGGTTAGTGTCCTATATAGGTGTCCTAGAGTAGCTTTACTCTGCAAGCGCAAGCTTATAGAGTTTGTTATCAAGACAAATAGTCTCTTAAATTAAGCTATTAAGGGAGTTAACACAGTAACTAGTTCTTATAAGCTTAGCTTATATAGCTAGCTTAAGCCCTTAACAGTACATACGCATTAGTACCTAATTATCCTATTTAAGATATTCCTTACACTAATAGAATTAGGTTATGTAGTCTATAGTAGAATAAGTTTGTTAAAGATTCTATATCTTTTATTCTATAATAACTAACTCCTTAATAGGTAAGAAGACTTGTCTAATCTTAGGCTTAAATAAGTCCTACTTCTCTATTAATTTATTATTAATGTTATTATTAATATCCTTATCTATATATCTTTTAATAAAGGGTGCAATCTACTTCTTAGCATCTCCTCTTATGTAGGTAGATGCTAGCATAACTTAGTTAACTTTTTTAACGTAGTTATTAATATAGAAGTATTAGTCCCATTAGAGTAGCTAGGATTTAAGCTTAGCTCTGTCTCTATAGTAGAGGTTAGGTTAGGCGCCTTAAATGCTACTACCTCTAGCCTAGGAGGACTTAGGAGTGTCTATGTTTATGTTACTTATATTTAAGGTGTTTAAAGTGTAAGGATCTAAGTGGCTATAATATAAAGCAGCTAGTGTTAGAATGTAAAGGTTAGTTCTTAAGTATAAATGTTAGAGGAATGTAGATAAGGGTACTTGGTACTAAGACAGTAAGAGTGCGCTTCTATAAAGAGTATTAAGAAGGTTAAGTAGTAAGAATAATGTATTGCTTCCTATTATTTAGGTTAAACACAATAAGCTATAGGAGCTTATTGCCTAAGATTATATATATAATAATCCTAATGTCTTATTGTCTTACAGAGTCCTATATTATCCTAAGCGTAGTACTCTATAGGATTGTGTAGGACACTATAGGACATACATAATACTATCCTACGCTAATCTTCTGCCAAGCGTGTAGGATCACGTGCCCTATAGGGTAGCATCATCTATTGGTCCTAATATGCTAACCTTCTTGCTAACTGTCTCAAGGTGATCCCCATAATCACTTTACTACTTAGACTTGCTATGCCCCTTTCATTAGGTTCGTAACACTAATACGTAGGTAAGCTTATAGTTATATTATTTCTATAGTACTTAAATTAGAGTTTCTTTAACTTCTAGTTAATTTATAAGTTATACTCTATTAGCTAAGGTAAACCTAGTACTAAGTTATATAATATATTATCTAATATATCTAGGTCTATAGTTTCCTAGTAATTCTAGACTTTTAGCTTTAACCTCTTAACCTCTTAGTTAATTATAAGTTAGCCTAGTATATCTTTACTATTAATAATATTTATAAGGTAAGGACTTTATTTCCTTAGTAACTTGAGTCTAGCTAAGGTTACTATGCGTGTAGATATAAAGTTTCCTTAATATCTAGAGTTAATTATTACCTTTAGGTAGAGTTTATTTAGCTCTACTAGAAGCTTAATAAGTCCTACAGGGTTAACTAAATAAATAGATTATTCCTTAATCCTAGGGCTAGATATTTTTCTAAAAAAGCCTAATCTCTATATCTATAAAGTGCTTTTATATTAGTATACTTCTTATATTTAAAGTTAAGGTAGGTATACTAATCTTAGTTATAGTAACTTCTATTAACTACTAACTATATCTATATTACTATGTTAGAGTTATTAAGGTTTAGAAAGTAGCTACTAGTTTATTTATCCTAAAGGTACTTAAGGTAAGTTTTATCTATATAGTTATAAGCTTAGTTAGTACACTAGGTAAACCTATATAGGAAATAGCTTACTTTAATTTTATCTAAATAATATACTACACACTAGTTATATATATATAAACTCTAGGATATAATTTTATATTATAAGTTCTACTAGTTATCTAAATAACTTAGTAGAGTATTACTCTAGCTATATTATATACTCTAGCATTTCTCTCTTTATATAGACTATACTTTTTCTTTATATTACTATAGTTCTGCTTATATAGTTACCTTAGCCTATTATTACTAGTATTATTCTATAGCTTTATCTATCTAGTACTCCTCCTATTTCTCTTAGGGTAGTAACTATTAGTATTCTTTATAGGTAAGTTATTCCTTAAGTTCTTTTTAAATCTTAGCTAGAGTAGCTTTAGCACTAGTTATTTATTTAAGGTCTCTTAATTTTCTTAACTCTTATATTACCTATAGGATACTCTAGGTAGCTCCTCTAGCTTACTCCTTAAGTTCCTTCTAGTTCTTAATAAGATAGGTCTAAATTTCCTAAGTTTCCTAGTATATTTATTAAATAGTATTATAGTACTTCTTCTATTATATATTATATGCAAAAGGTAAGGCTTTCTAGTATCTAGACTTAAATCTTTCTACCTTCTTATCCTTAGTAAGATATTCTATAGCAGAATTATACTTATTAGCATCTAAGGTTTCCTATTAAAGTAGGCCTTTCTTAGCTTATATTAATTCTTCTTCTTAGCTAAGTACTAGTATTAGTACGTTATAATTATTATGTTTTTTAAGGGTATTAATATTTTCCTAGAGACATTCTTCTAATATATTTATCTATACTTTTAGGCTTATCTAGTTATATTTCTTATAGTAAACTATTTTCTTAGTCTAATAGAGATTTTATTTAATATTAATAATTTATTATTTTAATATCTTTTTCTTAACAAGTTAATACTCTAGTTCTTCTACTAGTTCTTATATTTTAGATTAGTATTTCTTTAATTATATATATTAGTTAACTTAATCTATTCTTTCTTAAGCCTATTTTAATATACTAAGTATTATTTCTTCTTTAGAGTCCTTAAGTCTAGATTTAGATAGCTTAATTAGAGCTTCCTTCTAGTTATATTATTTAGATATTTCTAAGGGGTTAGTTAAGACTTTAGGGATAAGTATTATCCTATCTATTATATCTAGCTTAGTAAGTAAGTTAAGCATAGTCTACTTATTATCTATAGTCTCCTAAGGAGTACTATAGCTTACTATATTAATTTAGTAAATAACTTTATTCTTAGTCTTATAAGCCTTAATTATATAGCCTTCTTTACTATAAGTATAGTAGGTAATTATTTTCTTATTATTAAACTACCTTTTTCTATAGTTTTTCTTAGGCTTACCTTTAACTATATTATTAATATGTATTAGCTTATAGCTATAAGTTTAGTAAATACTCTAAGGTGAAAGTTTATATAGTTATTATTATTACCCTTAGTTAGGTTAAGTTCTTTAATAATATCTTAGGTTAGTATTGTAAGGTCCTAGTTATAGGTAATAGTACTTACTTTACGCTAGATAAAATAGTGTAGAGATGGCTGTAGGTATAATACTAATATAAGAATAATACTTGTCTCCCTAAGCTACGCGCAAAGTTACAGGTTTTACGTAACTTAGTTACTAAGATACTAGGCCTAACTAGGGTAGCCTTAGTTTATTGCAACACTATAAGGCATTATTACAATAGGATATTATAGAATCTCCCCCTCTAGCTATAGTCCCTAGCAGCAACCTATAGCCTTAATAAAAACCTTACCCTATAGGAAAGGAAAAGAGTGTCTATAGCTTAGCCTGTAAATACGCTCTGCGAGTGCTCCTTCTACATATTACATTTGTTATAGGCGCATAGTACGCGTGTGTTATTATGCCTCTTGTATAGGAAGTTACCTATTTACTTATTACTTAGCTAGTGTCTAAGCTCTATGTGTTATAAACAAGTAGATGCTTTATAGCTACTTACCTCTATCTCTAAACCTCTATAACATAGCTTACTTACACGCGCCTTACCTATTAATATAGTTTATTATCCTAATCTAAAATATATTAAGAAGTTATACCTCTATAGTGCTTGCCTATTTAAGTTTAGCACTCTAGTAAAGCGCGCAGATTAGGTTGCCCTAGTTACAACTTGCCTGCGCTACTCTTAAAATATTGCTAAACAGAAACGCATATATAACATGCTAGAACACTATTACTATAAGTATTGCGCTAAGGGAAACTAAGCTAGGTGCACTAAGGTAAATATTAAGAGGTAGTCTGCTTTAGGTGCGCTATAACTAATCTTAACAGGTGCCTTAGGTAATAAATAGTTAATTAAATTGTCTCTACGCTCTCCGCGCTGCCTACAACACTACTGTTAGTAACGCTAAGATACTAAGAACTAACGCTAAAGTAATTACTATAGGCGTTAAGCTTGCGCGCTGCTAGCGCTAATTTAACCTAGAGCTCTTAAGTTATAGGCGCATTACTACCTATACTAGCACCCCTCTTAGCGTTTTAACTTAGGTCCTTATAACTTTACTACATTTCCTTAGCTTAATCCTTATTAAGCAGCGTTAAATCGCGTCTAGTCTTAAGCAGATTGTAGTCTATACGTCCTGCTTTATAAGTGCGCTTATTAAGCGTATCTAGAGCATACGCTAACTAATTTTTAGGCTGCTAATAATACTAATACTAATAAGCCTTCTAATAACAACAACAATAATAACTAGGGTAGTGCTAATACTAGTAATAGTAGTAGAGCTAATAGTAGTAGTAGTGTAGGCAGTAATAGTGCTGCGCTAGGTAGTAATAGTAGTAGAGAGTAAGTATAGCATAGGTGTAGCGCAATTCTTTATAGATTGTGTTATACTATTCCTATACTTTTAGATACCTATAGGCCTAAGGCTATATCTAGGCTAGAGGCTATATAAGAAGTTATGCTTCTTTAGTACGTTCCTTATACGTTACTTATAATCCTTGCTTCCTTTTCTAGTATAAGGATCTTAACCTAAGTTTATATTATTAAATTATATTATCTATGTTTTTAAAGTCTAAGGCTAGGGTCTAGGTATCCTAGGATTTATTATAGCCTTTCTAGCGAAGTAGGTACTATAGTTAACCTTTTCTTTTCTACTTCCCTAAGATTTTCTCTACCTCCTAAACTTCCTCTCCTTTAGGTATTATGTCTAGTAGGAGGGTGTTATCCTCTTCTCCTGTCCTAGGATTCTAACGTTCTAATAGAGAGATGTAGAAGACGTTATAAATATAATATAAGGGTAGAAGAAGTAAGTAGTATGCCTGCGTTCTAATTGCGCCTTATATCTAGAATAGGCTAATAAACTTACTAGATAGTTTCTTACTAGGTTGTTTAGCTAAATTAATATGCTTAGTACTAAGTAGTACTAGGTCTCCTAGGCAGAAAGTTTCCTCTTTGTATTTCTTATTATAGTGTTAACTTTAATATTTATATGCTTTCTTAAGCTATTCTTTTATTATTGCTCTTACGCTGTGTATACGCTTTACTCTTTTAATTGCGTCTAGCATCTCCCCCTCTAGCCTGCTAACCTTAAGAGGCTTAGTAAGTAAGGGATGCTTACTATATACTGCCTAGAATAGGGTAACTTTTATTAAATCATGTACTAAGTTGTTATAGGCAAACTAGGCTATAGCTAGAAGCTTTACCTAGTCCTCCTAAGAGTATGTTGTAAACATTCTTAGGTATTATTCTAGTATCTAGTTCTAGCATTCTATTTGCCTGTCTATCTGTAGATAGAAGGTAGTGCTTAGCCTGCGCTTTACCTATAGTTAGTAGTAAATCTTAGTCTAAAATAAAGAGGTAAAGATTACTCCTCTATCTAATACAATACCTTTCTAGATCCTAAACTTTAATATAATATGTGTAAAGTAAGCGTCTACAAACTATTTTGTATCCTATATCTTTAAAGTAGGTATATAGAGTGCTATCTTTAAGAAGTAATATACTATTATAAGGATTGCATTAAATATATAACCTATAGAGTCCTTTGCTAGTAGTAGGCTAGTAATAAAGTCTAGTGTAACTTCCTTAAAGATTTCTCTAGGGACTAGCAGTAGTAATAGCTTCCTATAGTAGCTGTGCCTTAGAGTTTTACTCCTTTAGTAAACAGCACATATCCTTATATAATCCTAAACGTCTTGATATAGAGTAGGCTAGTAATAGGTCCTTTTAATTAGCTTAAGCGTTCTACATGCGCTAAAGTAGCCTGCCATGCGCAAGTTATAGTTCTAGAATAAAATCTCTTGCCTGATAGTAGGTTCCTCTAGAATATACATTCTGCTATTATATCTTAGGACTTCCTTTTTATCTAAGCGCTAAGCATGCGCTTTTCTATAGCTTTAAGTGCTGTCCTTATATACTAAGTTTGCAACCTACTACTATATAAAGGCGTCCCCTTACTGCAACTAGCGCAAGGTCTTAATAAGTAATTAGTACTCTACTATTGCAGGTTTGCTACTAGCTAATACTCTAGCTAGTAAGCATAGCACGCATAGTGTACACACTATAGCGCTAGTAGTAAAGACCTTTCTAGTTCTATAAACTATAGCAATGTGCGTCTTATACATGCCTAATAAGCTCTGCTTATCTATAGATCTACTTACTCTACTAAGTCTATCCCTTATAAGTAATTTACTCTACAGGGTAGGTAATAGTTAGGTTAGTAACAGGTTCTCCTGTATATAATCTGCCCTTCTTAAGGGGCTATCTACAGGGTTAGTTTTCCCTAATCTATACTCTACCTTAAAATTAAAAGCTCCTAGATATATTACCTAGCAAGCTTATTACAGGTTTAGTTTCTGTGCAGCGCGTATCCTACGCAGGTTATTATAGTTACTTAGCACTTATATAGTGTGCTAGGTGCCTTCTAAATAATATTACTATTATTTAAAGCTATAGATAATAGCTAATAGCTCTAAATTATAAACTTTATAATTTAGCTTAGCTGCTTATAGTTTCCTTAAGATAAAAGTAACTAGGTGCTATTTGTTATCTTTAAAGAGTTATAAGAGGATGCCTAAGATAGTAAAGGTAGAAGCATTAGTTTCTACTTAGATAGGACGCTTAGCTTCAAAGTAGCGCAGGATAGGCGCACTTAAAAAGTAAGCCTTAAGTATCTTAAAAGATTTGTTTGCAACAAGTATCTAAATAAAGTCTTTATCTCTCTTAAGCAAGTTAGTAAGGGGAGTAGTTTTCTTAGCGTAGCCCTTAATAAAATGTTAGTAGAAGTTAGCAAACCCTAGGAAAGATTATAGTTCTTTAATACTAGTAGGCTGTAGCTATTAGGTAATAGTATCTACCTAAGCTAGATTAGCGCATACACCTTACGTGCTAATAATAAAGCCTAGGAAGTGTACTTTATCTGCTATAAAGGTGCACTTTAGTAGGTTAACAAATAATTCTACGTTACGTAATAACTAAAGCATAGCGCACATAGCGCGCTAGTAGAGCTCTACTTTATTACTACTAGTATAGATAAGGATATTATCTAGGTACACTACGCATATATAGTCTAGATACTTAATTAGGGCCCTATTAATATAGGCTTAGAAACTAGCAGGGGCGTTAGTTAGCCTAAATAGCATTACTAGATATTTAAAATAGCTGTAGCGTGTGCAGAAGGCTATTTTCTATTCATCTCCTACCTTAATCCTCATTCTATAGTAGGTATCCTAGAGGTCTAGGGTTATATAGTAACGTGCGCCTAATAGGCAGTCTAGTATCTCTCTAATAAGTAGGAGTAAGCAATAATCTTTTACTGTAATTGAGTTCAAGCTACAATAATCTACGTAAAGGCAGAGGGTTCTATCTTTCTTAGGAATAAATAGGATAGGGGCCCCTGCTAGGCTAGTGCTATAGCAAATCCAGCTATTTTATAGCGCTTGTTCTAAGTACTCTCTAAGCAGCTTTAGCTTATATAAGGAGAGGTTATAGAGCAGGCTATATAGAGGTTCTTTTCCTTCTAGAAAGGGAATAGTATAGTCTAAGGATTTAAAATTTAGAGGGGTAGCAGCTGCCTCCTTACTAAAGATGTTAGAATAGTCCTTTAAAGCATCTAGTATGCGTGGCTCTAGCGCTATGTGTGCTTTGTAGACGTAGGCATTACATTCTAAGTTAATACTAGCAGTCTATATAACACTAAGAAGTAATAGGTTAAGACCTAATTATTATGTATCTTCTCCTAATTCTTTAGCTATAACAAGCTAGATATTAGCTACTTTATATCCCTATCTCTAAGTTTAAGAGCTACAGTTAAGGTAAATATGTCCTTGCTAAAGGAATAGGTTACTAAGTAGTAATAGTAAGCCCTCTTTATTAACACTATACATAGTTATCTATACACAGCGCTTAATACTAGTGTTATTAGTTAAGTGTATCTAGAGCGCATATGCTGCGTAGGTGCTCTATTGCTATGTCCTAATCTAACCTAATTAAGGGAGCTCTGCCTCTTTAATAGGTAGTAGGTTTATTTCTACAGCAGTCCTTTAACTAATTAGGCTAACATCTACCTAAGGGTCTAAAATAACCTATAGTTATTTTTCTAGGGTTATGTCCCTAGTAGCGCTACACATGCACTTTATTCCTAGTAGGATATATATTAGGGCGCGCCTTACTGCCCCTAGGTTATAGGTAAGGCTTAAACTTTTCTTATTTTATTAATGCGCATAGGGATCTAGTTTAGGTTATTACTTTTACATTTATTAGCATAGTAGCCTACCTTTTAGCATTTAAAGTAGGTAACACTATTCTTTTCCTAAGGTAACTTGTTTAAAGGAGGGGGTAGCTTCTCCCCTAACTTCTAGTCCCTATACCTTATGCTAAACTTAGGGCGTGTGTTATAATCATGCGTTAGGGAGAGTTAGTATAGGTTTTACTTAAGTATAGAGCCTAACGCTATTAGATCCTCCCTTATTACTAGTATTTAGTAATAGTTAGTAATTACTTATTATATCTCTAGTCTTAGCTTTAAGAAAAGGTGCTAGACTCTTTATTATTCTGTATAAGGAGTAAGTTAGTCTTCTAGGACTTTAAGGTAAGTAGTAAAGGAGCGAACTGTTTAGTCTTTGCGCTGCATTGCCTAAGCGTGCGTTATAGCTGCTTCTAGCGTGTAATTAATAGGATTAGAAAGTAGGTTAAGTATATATGCTTTAAAATACAGCTAGGTTAGCGCTGCGTTAATTGCTCTAAACGTGCGCTTAAAGTGCGTATACTATAATTCTTATAGGTCTCCTACTAGGTACTATATAGCCTAAAGAACCTTATCCTTATTATAGCAGAAAGTCTATAGTAATAGTAGGAAGGCTCCCTTATATAAGTAAAAGAATTTATAATATTCTTTAAGGTTCTTTCCCTTATATTTCACTAGATCCTTTAGTTTTAGCATGCGCTTTAGTTATAGTAGCGTAAGCGTTCTTAATGCACCTCGCTTATACGCACTATTAAGGGCCTTAGGGGCTTCTTCTACTATATTCCTTGTTAGGGCTAGGGTAATGTCCCTTTCTTAGTCCTTAAGATGTAGGATTTTAGCCTCTAGCTCGCGTAGGTGTTATAGCTTCTAAAGTTTGTTGTGTTTTTTCTGCGCAGCTTAGATGCGCTTATCTAGCGTTAGAAGCGCGTTAATTATAGGGGTTTAGGGCTCTTTGCTTAAGGGGGAACTATTTGCTAATTCCTCCCTTAGTGGCAGGTTAATAGGGGGTTATTACATTTTTACTAGTAGTACCCCTTAGCTATTTACGCGCGTAGATAGAGCTATCTCTAGACTATTAGACACAAAGTATTATTATGTAAGGTCCTAGTTATAAGTAATAGTACTTGCTTTACGCTAGATAAAATAGTGTAGAGATAGCTGTAGGTATAATACTAATATAAGAATAATACTTGTCTCCCTAAGCTACGCGCAAAGTTACAGGTTTTACGTAACTTGGTTACTAAGATACTAGGCCTAACTAGGGTAGCCTTGGTTTATTGTAACACTATAAGGCATTATTATAATAGGATGTTACAAGTATCCTATATAGGTACCCTAGAATAGCTTTATTCTTTAAGCGTAAGCTTATAGAGTTTATTATTAAGATAGATAGTCTCTTTAATTAAGCTATTAAGGGAGTTAATATAGTAACTAGTTCTTATAAGCTTAGCTTATATAGCTAGCTTAAGCCCTTAGTAGTATATATATATTAGTGCCTAATTATCCTATTTAAGATGTTCCTTATACTAATAGAATTAGGTTATATAGTCTATAGTAAAATAAGTTTATTAAAGATTGTATATCTTTTATTCTATAATAACTAACTCCTTAATAAGTAAGAAAACTTATCTAATCTTAGGTTTAAATAAGTTCTAGTCTTCTATTAGTTTATTATTAATATTATTATTAATTCCTTTATCTATATATCTCTTAATAAAGGGTGTAATCTACTTCTTAGTATCTCCTCTTATTTAGGTAGATACTAGTATAACCTAGTTAACTTTTTTAACGTAGTTATTAATATAGAATTATTAGTCCTATTAGAGTAGCTAGGATTTAAGCTTAGCCCTATCCCTATAGTAAAGGTTAAGTTAGGCGCCTTAAATACTACTACCTCTAGCCTAGGAGGACTTAGGGGTGTCTATATTTATATTACTTATATTTAAGGTATTTAAAGTATAAGGATCTAAGTAGCTATAATATAAAGTAGCTAGTGTTAGAACGCAAGGGTTAGTTCTTAAGTATAAATATTAGAGGAATATAGATAGAGAGTACTTAGTACTAAGATAGTAAGAGTACACTTCTATAAAGAGTATTTAGAAGGTTAAGTAGTAAGAATTATATATTGCTTCCTATTTAGTAAGGTTAAATATAATAAGCTATAGGAGCTTATTATCTAAGATTATATATATAATAATCCTATTATCTTATAAGGTTCTATATTATACTAAGCGTAGCACTCTATAGGATTATATAGGATATTATAGGACACACGTAATATTATCTTATACTAATCTTCTACTAAGTATATAGGATCATGTGCCCTATAAGGTAGTATTATCTATTAGTCCTAATATACTAACCTTCTTACTAACTATCTTAAGGTAATCCCTATAATTACTTTGCTACTTAGACTACTATGCCTCTTCTATTAGGTTTATAATATTAAGTAAGGTCTTAGTATAGTATCCAGCTTACCTATAAGGTATATTATATAAAAGTATATATAAAGTTAAAATAATAAAATAGTCTTATTTCTATAAGTTTAGTATAAAAGTATAATAATAACTTATTTTTCTAGTAAAGGAAGAAAGAAGACTATATATTTACTAGTTTAGAGGCCTTTTAAAGGCTACCTAAAATCTTTTTAACCTCTTCTTTAATTATTACTATATAGCCTTATAATATTAAACTAACCTTAAAAATAATCCTAAATAGGATCTTATTAGGGTCTAATAGGAGTTTATAGGCCTTAAAACCTAGCTTTCTTATACTATAAGAGTAATAGTGCAAGATGTACTTGTTATAATAAGAGGAGTTAAAGATGTAGTAAAATTAACATCTAGGTAAACCTAGCGCCTTAGTTGTATCTATGCTATTAAAGTCCTAGCTAAATAAAGCTCTGTAGCTGCATAAGATGTAAGTGCTAGCTTATATTTTCAATGTTCTCTTGAAGAATGGTCCGCGGTAGGCAACGAGACCTAGATCATTATCGTAACCTAAGAAAGAAGACGGATAGTCATTTTTCATCAGACGTGCATCTTTCGCGTTCATAGGGATGCCGGTTTTGATGATACCCTCCTCATAAAGTCGATTGACGATGCAGTGTCCGTGAATGACAATGGGGCCGACTTTCTGCAGCATGATCGTGTAAAGCATTTTCATGCGGTCGACTTCTTCTCGCGTGCGACAGAATTTAAAACCGTAGTCTCGTTGGAGGCAAGCTGGCGACTCAACAGACTGGTCAGAGAGGACGAACTGCTTCAGGCGCCAGACCGTCAAAGATCTGTTGGGTGGTGTATTAAAGAAGAGTTCAAGGTGCGGAAATGCTTTTCTGAAGTGCTCGTACCCCTGCACGTCGAACAGGCAGCCAAGGGTCTTGTCCTCAAGGGCTTTCATGAGTTCTTCGAAGACTTTCTCGGAGTTCTGAGCCTCTTTCAGTATCTTTGCGTAAAAGCCAGCCAAATATCGCTCTTCATCCTCGTTCTTAACAGCCACGAACCAAAAATAAAACCAAGCCTCTGATGCGATTGGTAGTATGGCACTACGAAGAACTGTTGCAATTAGGTGCGCGGTGATTTGTTTGCTTTGCGGCTTAAGCTGGAGGATACTAAGTGCGCGGTCGCTGGGAGAGAGGTATGGTCTAGCGGGTGCCAGAGAGTCTTCGTTGTTGATCGGGCCAGAAATGCCTGCCGATTCGAAATGTTCGAGACGCTTGGACTTCTCTTGTAGTGGAGAAGAGACCTGCAGCACACTATCATTGACAATGCGTGTTGGAGGGGGCGAGGTGTTGGCATGGTGGTAGGGAGGCTTCGGACCATTCTGCTGACGCGGGCGCGACGGGGTAGCTGTGGGAAGGAGCTTTGCTTTCTGGTACGGCACAACCTTGCCAGGAGTATACATGGGACTTGTTGTAGGGCTCTTGAAGGCTACCCGCCTAGAAGGTGTCTCGGGAGAAAAATAGAAGATTATGTTCTCGAAATTCCTGGAGGATGATGCGGCCCTGATAAGCGTACTGTATACGTGCTCCGGGAAGCCAAGGCCGCAAATAAGTTGATAGAGCTCGCCAGCAAACTTGGCTCTACCAAGTAGGCCTCGCAGTCTATCTTGCAAGTGCGTGATGATGCGGGTCAGTTGCGAAGCGAATTCAATGAGAGCGTGAGTATCCCTCATGGAGTTTTTGCAAGCTATAACCTGCTGGTGAAGAGAGATAATTTGATCGCCGAGCTCACTGTCTGTCATGGAGTCGCCAGGGTCGAAATCATCCACACCAAACATCCTTACCACAAAGTCATGGTAGATCTCCCGGTTTTCCTCGAATAATAGCCGCATCTTCTCAATTATTTCCCTGTTATTCTCATAGGTAAAGGAAAACAACTCGACTTTAAGTCGGTCACAAGCAAGCTCGCGAGTTATATCTAGAAGTGTTAGCAAAATAATGTTAGGGTTATGCAGTGCGTACCTTTGGCTACAAGACTCAACCCAATCGTCATAGCTTTTAGAATGGAGCGAATGCTATCTAAGTCCGCGAGTGTTTGTCGGCCCACTTTCGCAACACGCGTGACTGTGATGGCAATCGAACGCTGGGCCGTGCTCTCTTCTATCTTCACCTCCATGTTCAGGAGACGTTCTAGCCTTGAGATGAATCTTGACCTTATACTTTGCGGGGTCTTAAGTCCCACCATGGGGATAATTCCTACGGAGTCATCGATCAGATCTTCTTCGGTGAGGGAGCTGATTGGCATCTCATGCTCGAAGTGGAATCGAGACATGATAGGTATGATGGACGTAGCGGTTGACGGAGATTTGATGTAGTGCGATTATTCAGGGAGAAATATTGTCCCACGGTTGGTGGAGGAGGCCGAAGTCGAACTCTCCTCAACTCGTAAGTCTAACCAAGCCTGCCATAACGTTAGTTAATGATATCTCAAAGGCAAGATCGCTGCTACTTACCGTACTACAGGATTACCACAGCAACTTTAGACCAACTGTTGGCCTGAGCAAGCGGAATAAGTAACCCACGGGGAAGACAACCCGCCAGAAGCTGTCCCTTTAGCTAGCAAATACGTCACCTCAGTCTGAGGCACACGCTCTTGCTCGAAAATAGTCTCCTACTGTCGGTGATTTCACCAATAGTAAAACCTCTGATGTATAATCAGTTATCAGGACTGTGTATTGGCGGTCAGTCGAATACTAGGCCGATGCGATGGGCTGATCGGTCGCTCGAATTATGTTCTTCTGACAAGCTTTTGTTTGTTGTCTCCTGGACGCCTTCGACTTGATTAGAGTCGATAGACGGTCCCCGCAGTGTGGGAACCTGCTCACGCTGGTCAGCCTCTAGAAGGCTGCTTTTTAAACTTATGGACCGCGACTGATAACGTAGCTCAGAGTACCAACCACACTTACGTCTGTATCAAAAGCCGTGCGTGTTACACGGTGCTGTCGCGTAGAAGGGATCGAGGTCTTACTGGCAGCAAGACGTTAATATAGACATGAGACAGCGGAGTCACCGCCTTCGCCTTCACCTGGATTGTTTTGATCGCGACTAGGTGAGAAGGGTGGGGAGTGCGGGATTTAGCGACGAGTGATGAACAAACGACCGACCGGTGGACACGGCAAGGTAGGATGGATTTGGACACTTGGTACTGCACTAGTCGGTGCGCTGGCGAGGCCCGCTGTGGTCTGTCGAGGTAGGAACAGGTTATAGATGGCAGCGATGATAGTCAACGATGCGAGGCTTGGTATGCGGAAAGACGTGCGGAACAAGTTCAGCAGGAGGTAAACGTGAAAAATACACAGTTATACAACACTACCCATGCAACACGACACGATGGTATCAAACAACCCATTCCACATGTCCACCTACCCCCCAACCTTCCAACCCTTACCTCACCTCACCTCATGCCCCAAACCCAAAAACCTCCGCCACACTAACCATACTCATCCTCGCCCCCCACAGACTCACAAAAACCCCCACAATCTCCACACTAAGCAACACGACACTCCCCACCATCCACCTGGGGCTAAAGATACGATACAGCATCAAATGCCTCCTCAAATGCGCCGCCCACACAGTTGTCGCGAGATTCACGGTTGCATAGAACAGCACATGGGTTGCCAGACCCTTGGCCAGCATACTAAGCAAACTCTTCTTCTGTACCTGGACTTTCCACAGCACAAGGCCGGGGACCGCAACAGCACATAGGATCTGCGCACCAAATGTGTTTAGCAGGACAATGATGGGTGTCCAGGGATAGCGGATGGTCGATAAAGGAATGAATGCGGATTCCCACTGTATACTGGCCAGCGTGGCCTGATGTCCCGTTTTGAAAAAGTGAAAAGAGCCCAAAAGGCCGAGAACGACGGGGCCAATGGACGATTGACGGAGGTTGTTTGTATCGATTATCTCGAACAGAGAGAAGATTTGCCAGACTAGAATACCGATTGCGCCGGCGCCAACAGGCTTTTGCAGCACAGCAATGGCGAGGTACCACATCGTGATAAGCAGGGCATAACGGCTCCCGTGGACGTTGGCGTACCCGAGGATGGTGATATTCTCTTTGGGGGCGCCGGCTGCATCGGTGGAGTCGTTGATGATGATGTTGAGGAGAGGTTTGGACCAGTTGTAGATTGCGTAGCCGAAACCGAGGGCGATGAGGAGCACGATTTGTGCGACGAGGCGCTTAGTGACGCGGAGGACGTTTTCCCAGCTGGGGAGCCAGTCGCCGTCGTCGGCGGCGTCAAGCGTCCAGTATACGGCGGACAACATGAGGCCGGTTCGCAGAGCGATGCCGATCCAAAGAGTGGCATTGTGTTGGTAGGATCTCGTGCCTTCGTAGTAAGATTTGATGAAGGTCGGAATGAGAAGGGCACAAGCTGCGGGGATGAGAAGTTGCCAAGGGGCGGAGGTTGTGGATAGGGCGGAAGCGTAGTAAGTAGATTTGCAGTAGGGCATTTGCTCTTCTCTGCAGAGACGGGAGAAGCTTGCAACGCGAAGGAGAACGGTGAAGAGCATGGAGTGATAAATGCCCAGTGTTCGGTCGGCGGTGCGCTTTTGGCGGAATGATGAGATAATGGCGAGAATGCCGAAGGTGGTCAGGAAGTGCAGAAGGATCTCATCCTCCCATATGGTGAAGGAATTTGCCGCAAAGCCTGCAGACAAAGCCAGTGTAAATATGAGACTTGTCCATCCCCAGATGCTGTTCGGAACTGGCGACATGAGGCGGTGTCGAAGGGACCAGAGGGTGGAACTAGAACCAAGGACGCCAGAAGAGGCAGACGCCACAATCATGACTTGCTGTTTAGAGTCCTGCGGCATGAAAATAGTAATTCCAAGACCGATGAAGCCGCCCAGAGCCAGTCCAATAGCTCCACGAGTAAGGAAAATGGGCGTGATTATAGCACGATCGCCGTTAAGCACTCTTGCATACAGGGCAAGCATTACAAGACTAGCAGCAAGTATCGTAATACCGCTGACTATTCTTGGAATGTCAAATCGTGCCCAAAGATCGCGACAGATGCGTAGCGTATCACGTTGGTAGTCTGAGAATGCATTGTAGGCGCTCCGCACCTGCTCAGTGTTGGCCTTGCCCTTCCTGATGGACTGCCATGCATCATTGGCGGTTGTCCAGAAAGCCAGAGAGGTGGCTCTTGTGCTCTCGTCCAAGCCTCGTGCCTTGGCGTATTCGTGCTGGTATCGGTGAATCTGCGCACCAGTTAGACGGTTGATAGTCGCCAAGGTCTCGTAATCATCGCCTTTCCTGCCGACGAAGGCTTCCTCAATGGGTTTCCCAAGGTTGTTGAAAGGAATTGGCAGACCCAAAAGCAACGACAATGTAGGAACAAGGTCAATCTGTCCTACGGGCCTCGTCTTGGCGTTGGCGGGAGGTGTCGTGGACGCCGCATCGGTTCGTCCAAAGATGCCCTTTTTCGAGTACATCCATAACGCAGCCTGGATCTCGTCATCTGATTCGCCGCCGTGGTCGCCTTTTGCATCCATGCCGTGATCTCCCATTACAACCAGCAGTGTGTCATCATCGATTTCTTGTATCATGCGCCTGAAAACCTTGTCCATTTGACCGAGCTTGGCCGTCATAGCTGGGTGGTCTGGTCCATAGCGATGCCCTGCGTGATCCACTCCCAGATAGTGGCCAATAATGACATCCCACTTGGTTGTGTTCTCTGCCTTGATAAGGGGAAAGATGTGCTCTGTGACGCCATTGTCGACCGTGTGCAAGTCCCAGACGTTGAACGAATCGTATGCGTGTGTAAGATTCGGTTCAAAGTAATTGGGGAAAAGCGCGTGCCAAGTATCGTCTCCGAGATGTACTATGCGCTTGCCAGCGTTCTTCAGTTGTCCTACTAAGTTGTCCTCATCTATAGCCGTGCCTGCAAAGTTGCTTCCCGCGTCGATGAAGGTCGGCAGAGTTCCAGTAGTAAGTCCCTTTAATCGCTGTAGTGTGGTTGTTGGTGGATCTGCAATGAAGGGAAGAAGGAACGCATTGTTCGGTTGGCTCTTCGCAGTCTCATACAAGACTGGGATTGCATCGTGGAAATGGCGGGGAGTGATGGGAGGCGCCTCCTGTGACGGGTTGGCCGCGGCGGCGACGAGATTGGTAGGCTCGAATTGCGCGGCGAAAGGAACCGTGAAGTCGTACCTCAACGCATCTACAATGATTACAATAGCTTTGTCAAATGTCTTGGGATGCCAGCACCCCTTGACAGCATCACCAGATGTATACGCCTTTGCGGGGTCGATTGGGGGTATGGCGCATTCGGATCTGTGGTCGAGGACGAGCCGCGTGAGGAGGAATCCGCTCGTGAAGAGGTATATACCGGCAACATGAAGTACTCTAGTGTGTATTAGCCATTGGCCAACGCTTCTTGATCCACCAAGCCTTTATGGACTATGTCTAGGAGAAGATTCAGGGCAAATTACGCACAATACAAATACGAAGAATCCAACAATCAGCCCATGCGCCGCCTTGAAATGCACCTGCCCGATCTTCTTCGCCTTATCCGGATCGATTGTCCTCGCTGGGGGGTCCTGCGCTTGTGCCTGTTGTCGTGGCTGCTGCTTGGCCGCGGCAGTTCCCTGCTGGCCTCTGATGTCAGACAACGGAGTGAAGACCTCGCCGGGGTTCACGTCCATGGTGACAGCTAGCCAATGCGGACGACAAGGGGTACAATGGTGATGCAGTGATCCAAAAGGGTGAAATGAGGATCACAGCTTGGGAAAGGGGGGCTCAATGGGCCTTACGGGGCGAAGGAAGCCATGTGGGAAAAGTTTATGCGGAGTTCACGGAGGTGAGAGAGCTGTCGCAAACAACACGCATCTGGATCATGGTTTTGCCGACACGACCGATGATCTGCCCGAGCCATGGAGGTGCTCCGATGGCACGAATGGGAGTCCGCAATTACAGTAGCATAGCTGATTCTGCGTTTCTAATTGTCGCCGCTGTTGTCCTCTTCGAGGCGCGTCAGCGGAGGTAGGTAGTCTCACATGCACAGGGGACGGGACGTGGCACATGATTCACCACACATCATCACGGTTCATAGCACAATAGAGTCTTGACAGAATGTCTGTATTGCTTTGCTTCTCACGCTGCCGTTTGCAGTCGCTCTCGAGAAAAGGAAATTGGCATATCATACATTAAGAAATAAAGCGGGGTATGTAAGAGGACATAACCTCGGTGGAGTTGGAAAGACATGGCTCAAATGCGCCCCCAAGAGGGATGTAGCATTCGTAATGGCCCATGTCAAACTCGAAAGAAATATACAAAGTGGGGCGTTCTCTCTCTTGCCTCACTCTCTCGAGTCTGGAGATCCGGGAGGAGGGAGAAAACAGCTGACAGTCAGCGCGCCAGGTATAGCCGTCATGAGAGAATAAGCTCGGTCATAGCCAAGTGGCTGAGATGGGGCCCATGCAGATGCCAGGCGTATGTGTTCGTTATGGCCTGGTGTCGGGCGTTGGCAATTGCTTGGTGTAGGGCTGGTTTAGGCGTAGTCCTTGTCATTCTTCTCCTTCAGTCCACCGATGCGATCAAGATCCAGCGAATCGAAGCGATCCGACGGGTCTCGCTGATAGGGTGGGAGTTGATCCTCGTTGACGGGTTCCAGGCCGACACTGTGCTCTCCAACGCGCACGACAACAACGCGACCAGATTGAGGCTTTCCAGCCTCATCGACCTCGTCGGGGAACGTGATGCGGATCTCGGGCACGGGGCTGGTGGGTGTGGTGGCCATGAGGCCTTCCTTTTCCGAGTAGACGACGACAGACTTGCGATCCGTGCTAATTGTGAGGTGGCTGCGGCGCGACGGCGACTCGGTGTACTCGGGAAGCTGGGCGTCTTGGGCTTGCTTTCTGGCCCTGCGCATGCTGCGCAAGAAAAATAGGGCGCCGATGAGGCCCATGCCAAGCAGAACTAGCATCAGCAGCGAGATGATGAGCGCAACGTGTGTGGTGCTGAGGCCGTTATCTGCGCCACGTGCAGCGAGTTGCTTGATGTTCATCATTTTGGTGGTGATGGTGGTTTTTAGTTGGTAATGTGTGATAGTAATGTGGTCGTCAGGGCGTAGCAAGGGCGCGTCGAGTACTCGGGGGCGCAGAGTAATGATTAGCGAGTGCAGATGCTGCGTGGTGGTTAGCATTGGCTGCATTCATGGTGTGCCTTTGTTGTGCGATTCGCCCTTTGTGGGCGTTTGTTGTGGGGGGGGTGTTTTCATGTTGAGAGGGTGCGGTCGGCGGAATGTACGGCGTCACGGTGCGGATTGCGCGGGAACACACACCTTGTATTGCGCCTGGGACTGCGGGGACGGGCAGCTCGGGGAACGAGTGACACGAGACACGGGAAGGCCGGCAAAGAGTGAACGCAGATACCGCTGAATGAGTGAAGCGATGATCCGCAAGGGAAAACAATACTGGACAAGAGAGAGGGCGTGAAGAGGAGTGTGGGAGAGGAGGGAGGCCGAAGGGGCAGCCGGGCGCCCTCAGAGGCAGCCCGGTTGCGCCAGCGTGCTTGTTGATGGAGCCAGCATGGACGGCGCAGGCGGCAGGCGGCAGGGAACATGCAGCCTGCCAGCCTGCCAGCCCGCCTGCCAGCCCGCCCGCCGTGCTACTGCACAGTACACTGCCAGCCGGCCAGCCTGCCACTGACCAGCCTGCCATGATCCATGCGCCCCGACGCAGGTACCAGCGCCTCTCCCTCGCCGCCCGCCAATCACCCCTCGACGCCGACGCCCCGCGCCGTGCCGCCAGGCCCCATGCGGCCAGGCGTGCGCGCCAGACGGAGCAGGCGTCGACCTTGGGAAGTGTGCAATCTCTCCTTGCGGTACCTTGTTCGCACCAAGTACTCTACCAACGCACTGCGTGCTACGTAGGACGTAGTATACTTTGGCCCTGCACGCGCCTGCACTGCGCCCTACGCACTCTAATGATTCTACAGTGTCCCGCCCCCCCAACGGCGGCGGTTTGCTCACCCATAGTCAAACACGGCCGACTGCGCAATGTGCAAACGCAAAGAAACGGTGAGTCTCGTGCGACTGAATGGGCGACTTAACGGGCAAGGTACGATAATAGCAACCAACGGGGATCAGCAATTAGCCGCAATCCAGAACTCCCAAAGTGGGCCCCGGGCGCACCTGGTCGCCAGATGGATGGGGCTGCATCTCCTCGTTTTGTCCTGGGAGCAATGCTGGACTCGGACGACTGGAGACGAGCTATCAGGCACCGTACCAGGTACTGTACAGGCTGGAATACATCGCTTGGAGCAGAATCACCACATATGATGGCCGGGTCGCCTCTGCAATCATCTAGATGACGAGCCCCGAACCAGACTGGCTTGATGCACGTTTACAAGTTTCTATCAAAGATACTGTTTGCCCGCCTGAACAGATTCTCACATCCCGCAGCCCAGTCTGCCGAAACTCCCTACGCGAGAGTTGAGGGGCCCAATCGCCATTCTCGCAGTAGCCACAGCCTCTGCCTACATACCAAGGGCTCGACTCCGCGCCATTTGCATGGCATTTTTCCTCGCAATACTACGTCATCTGCCAGACATCTCTTATTAGCCATCACTGCAAACATAGCCCACCAAACCAAGACGAGAAGAGAAAATGAGAAAGGAAAAGACTTACCTCATCACCGCCGATATGATACCCTGCTGATACACACTGCAATCCATCCTGTTTTCCAGAAATTAGCACAATTCTCCATCCCCACAATCTCCCACAACATGAGAAGCACCCCTTCCCCGCCACAAAAGCCTCCCCGAATACTTCGATAACCTCAGCACTTACGAACGCACAATCCGGACAAACATCCCACTGCTCACTCCCCGTGTTCCTCTGTCGATATAGCTCACACGCGCACTTTGTTGCTTCGGGCAAGATCTCAAACTTCTCAGCCCAATTCTGTGAGGGGGAGAATGGGGTTCCGCCGATGGGAGAGGCGGTACGGCTGGTGATGCAGACGGCGTAGTTATGAAGGTCTGCTGATGTGCTTGAGGAATATCAGTGGGGAGTGTGCGGGTCTGCAGTAAAACTGGAGTGAGATGATTGAGCAATGGGGTGGAATGGAGAAGGGGGAGCTTACAAGCCGATCAATGTAAGCATTGGGACAATGGGGGCTAAGAGTCGCATCTTGGAAGTGATGACCAGGTGTTGTTGGGTGAAAGTGGTAGGTTTGATTGGTGTTGAGAGAAGAGATGCTTGGTGATGTCCACTGGTATTGTGTTTGGGGATCAGTGTTTTATAGTCATTGCACAATGCTAATGGCCCCTATGTATATACCCACGTTGATTTGCCATGCCATGTCACACCTTCCCATCTCCAACATCTTCCCTGGTCCAAATTACCTCTCCAAAGTTGTGCCGAACGCGCAGTTGGCAGATACTAGATGGCCGTGCACAGATCAAGCACTCGCTGCGTGGGGGCCTAGAAACATGGTATGAACTCGTGTTGTTGCTCGGCTTTCTTCCCTTTTGAACAGAACAACATCGTATTCTTCACGGTATCCAGTGTTTTGAGATGGAGAGAACCCGGCCTTTTCCCTAGAGAAGAAACAGCATCGACGTCCCTCGATCTGGCATGGAAAATCTCAACTCTCCCAAATGCATCCAGTACTACGGTCGTTTTCGATGACCGCAGCTAACATCATCCTGGGTATACGCATATGAGTGTTCGACTCCAGCTGCAAAATTAGACTTCAACCTTTACACTACCTTCCCCACCAAGTCCTCACACCCGTAACGCATTCATCACACGTCCGCTTGTAACGTAAAGATTGCAGGCAACACCGCAAGCCAATGGCTGCAGCGTGACAGGCTACAGCGTTGCTTGAAGCTGGTTTACTGTGACTATTACAACGACTTAGTCGATCGCAGCAAGGCTTCGGTCCGTAAGAGGCTCCCCAATCCCAAGTAATGCGAACCCGGAGGGCGACATTGTGGGGTAGCACACTGACAATCTGTGAGGTGGAAAATGGCACCTGCCAAGGAGACAACGCGCATACCTTCCCCAAATGCCCTCGCGATGAATCGTTGGGCGCTGATCGGTTATATGCTGGATTCCTTTGACGAGCATTATGTGGGGTTAGTGTATTCAGTAAGGTGAGTGAATTGATCACCCACTCAAACTTGCATATACCCAATGGCTTATCACGTCGCCTTCTGCCTTGGAGATCCAAGATATCTACACCATACACAGTCTCTCCGAACTGTCATGCGTGGTGTGCGAATGTAACACGGGAATCATATTCCAAAAATTCCCCAAAAGATGAAGTTGCCGTCGAAGAAGGGCCGAGGGTGGGATGGAGTGCAACTTGTTGACCAATTCGACTCCATTGTACTGCGTAGCCAGGCGATCTATCTGTCAATGTCTTTGACAGTTGCCCCGGATCCATCTATGATAACAACATACTGTCGATGTAAGGCTTGGAGTAGGCTTGGCTGGCTACGCTTAGTTAGCTTGTTTTTACTGGTGTAAATCGTGCTCTTGGGTTGATAACGTTTGTCGTGATGACGTTGACGTTCTCGGTACCCACGGTTCTTGGCGACCAAGCGGGCGGTCAAATGAGGCTGCAAAGCCATTGTGGTGGTGAGATTTGCGATGGGTGGTCACTGGTTTGACCCCCGTTCGAATAGAGTCCAAATCACCTCCAGACAAACCAAAGAAAGAGATTCGGCATGTAGCTTTGTAGCATGCAAAGGCCAGTACAAGGTCGTAGAAACCGTCGAACGTACATCTTGTCCCCTAGTAGGTAAGTATCAACCTCAGAGATTGCATTCTTCTCGGGATCCTGGCCACGCACGTGCGATGGTACGGTACGCGTGCAGAGCCCATTGTACCGTGCGCCAAGCCACCAGGAATAATCTGTCTAGGGCTTAGAGATAACTTACCCGAACGTCGGTGGATTTTGAGCAGAAACAATTATCCACACTTCACCGTGGGACCCATCTGCTCGTGGAACATACCGGCTGTGATGGAGGAACAATTACAAGGGGTATCTTCTCAAACGGAATGGCTCTTCGGTTTGTCGCGGCGATGCTATCCAGATGACATCGTAGGAGTACTTTAGATTACACTAGCATGCTGTCAGGGATTGTATTAGGGGCTTCCACAGTATGAGACAGCAATTAGCCAGCGGCGTTGAATCGGTCGGCTGAGATACCTTCGTGAGCAATAAGCTGATAAGATATATTGATGCATCAAGAGTGTGGTCTATATAAGCCTGATTGTCTCAATGGATACTGTAGCTAGCATTATCAAACCAAGCACTCTCGAACTTTTCTCGCCATCACATCACACTTGACGACATGCTTGGTTTTCTCACTTACGCACTCCTGCTTTCTGTAGCAGTGAGGGCCTCGCCACTCAACGATGTTAAGGGTTCCTCGCTTCCTTCTCTGAATCTGGTCGAGGATATAGATGGTACGTACCTGTGGGTGCTCAGCGATGTGCTGGACGCCCACAGCCCCTTACAGACGTTCCGTACCAACAGCTGACTGATATTACAGATCAAATTTTCAACGTGTCTGACTGGGCTGCGCACCTCACCGCTGCCGGCTGGCTCTTGGAACCTCCCAAGACTGATCACGAATGGCTGAACTTTACACCGTCGGTAGAAGATCTCGCACTAGCCAAACGCGATGAGTGCAGCGACACTGCCATTGTCACTGAAAAGACCGAAAGTTTCGTGGACTGGGACATCCAGATGTCGCCCGTCGTCTGCGCCGCAGGTAGCATGACCATTGCCATCACTGAAGGGTACTCCGTTTCCAATGCCATCACCGTTAGTGCTGGACTCGACCAGACAATTATCGCTGATAAGCTCCAGGGATCACTCGGTATCGACTACAGTCGTACGTGGACCACGTCGTCCTTGACTGCTGTCACGGGCACTGTGCTAGATGGTCAGTGCGGATGCATGATCTGGAAGCCGATGACTACACGCCGATATGGCAGTGTGATGCAAGGTTGTGTGGGAGCGTTGAAGGTGGGAACATTTCAGGCGGATGACCGAGGGTCGGCATCGTACAACGGCATGAACTGGATTGCGGGTGCGAGGTCGATGTGCGCGAAGAAGGGCAGCAATCCTCCTCTTTCGAGGTGCCAGGGGAGTGGAACCTTTGTTTAGTTCATCTGGACATGCATGACGGGTCGCTGGTGAGATGCGGCGACTGTATAACTGTTGGGCTTGGAGCATACCCGTAGTGGTCAATGTGGAATCCAAAATGTGGGTTGGTGGGCGAATTGATTGATCGATACCAGAAAGTGAAGGTGCCGGATCGAGGCTTCTCCCACCGGCACATAACGTGTTCGGACAGTAAGCTGGCCAGATCAGTAACCTGGCCACCCCACCTAAACGCGCACCACTTAGCGTACGATAGCTTAACAACCACATATTCAATTTGTCTAAAACTTTAACAGAGGATAGACTAGATCTGTCTACATTAAGTCCTGTTGTGTCCTTGTACGTGACATTTGCTGCACGTTAGGGGTGCTCGTGTACGTGTCTGAGCAGCCTCACGTTGGTCACCTTGTTAGACCACTATTTCAGCCTCTGTGACTAGCTGTGAGGATCTGAGTGGCTACAATATAAAGCAGCTGGTGTCAGAACGCAAAGGTTGGTTCTTGAGTATGAATGTCAGAGGAACGTGGACGGGAGGTACTTGGTACTAAGACAGTAAGAGTGCGCTTCTGTAAAGAGTATCAAGAAGGTTGAGTAGTAAGAACAATGTATTGCTTCCTTCAGTAAGGTAAGTTGAACACAATGTACTGTAAGAGTCCATTGTCTTCGCTATATACTATACTATATGAGAGTTGATCAGTATGATCAGTGTGATCAGTACTACTGAGCAAGCTGAGCAACTGATCACTGAGCATTGTCACGTGACCCATTGTTCTGCTCAGTGTACTATCCCTGGTGGGGTTTAGCGGTTCTGGTGCGGTCTTCGCGACGCAGGTCTGCGGGGCGAGATCGTAACACTAGCCTCTGACCTTCCTAAGCCTGTAACACTCCTCCACGTGCTATATATTGTCTACGCTGTTAACGCTTCTGTTGCTAGCGTTGACTTAAGGCTTGTAGCTATGTATTCTCCTTAGTAAGGATAGTCGCTGATTGCATAGCAAGTTAACAACCCTTAACAAGCTGCTTAATAGCTACAGTAGTAGGGCTTTGTAACTAGTGACAAAGGAGGTCACGTACAAGTTAAGCCTGCTACTCAAGCTGCGTAGTCGTACGAGGTGTCTTAGCTGTCTAGGAGGAAAGGCCTTAGCTGCTGTCCCTTAGGTATCCTGTACGCGTTACGCGTGTTCTAAACAAGCTGAAACTACGCGTTAATTCTGACAGGATCCTTACAGCAAGCGCGCTAGCTGTAGAATTTCCTATTCTACTTTGTCTAAAGCTCTGACTGGCGCTTAATAAAGCGTGACACCTACTTCTAGCTAAGTGGTGGAGGAGGAGGATCTTAGCCGCGTGTGGCAAGCAGAGCGTCTGCTATTTGTTGTACGTTGATAATCTGGGGTAGAAAGCCTTATTAATTAAGGTCTAGGATCTACTAAACAAGAGACTGCTCCTTAGTAGAGCTTAGCTTAAGGTTAACAGAAGTTGTCTCGTGTTTTAACTATACACCTTAAAGGCGCGTCTAAAGCGTTAATTATAGGACGTTAAAGGCAGTCGTAAGGGCGTGGATAGACTAAGAAGGATTATTTTAAAATGATATAGTAGTAAGGCTTATTCTACCTGCTTTTAAGAGCAATTAAGAGTGTTGTGGTGGTGCTATGGTTGATGGGATGAGACGCGTTGTACGCGTTTAGGTGGGGTGGCCAGGTTACTGATCTGGCCAGCTTACTGTCCGAACACGTTAACTAGTTAAGGTGCGCGATGACGTAAGCAAGATGCGCTAACTAACTAAATCTGATAATTAAATAGCAGTGCAACTGATGTATGTCGTGCCACTGGCTGCCACTGGCTCAACCTCTAGGATGTGCAGTCCAGTACCTTAGCTCTACCTCTTTGGCGATCAACCTGCCACGGAGAAGAAACAACTCTTGCCTTACTAACATGTGGTTCGGAAGTGGGATTGATCCCTTGATTGAGGAAGTGAGTTTTCGAGGCAGATGGTAGAGGTGCAGGCCGGCCTGAAGTTGTCCTGCGATCATTTGATCACCTAAACCAGCTACCATCTCCCAAGGTCCATCCTTGGGCCAATCGCCATACCCATCGCGATAAAATATAGCATGTCTCCTAGGGTAGCCAGAGGCAGCACTGACTGTACATACTGTGCATGTATACGTGGATGGATGTGATTTTGAGACAATGACAGATCACCTACAGTCTTATCCAATTGGTCATTGAAATACTGATGGTACTTACTTACACCCAGACCTGTCGCACAAATACCATTGTACGGATAGACTACTCATTGTGGTCCGCTGCCGTTCTCCCGGTACAGTACGTACTGTGCATGTACATTGTAAAGTACTACCATGTGCAGTCGCTCCTTCTTGCAGCGCGTCAGCAGTGGGACCTTAGGTGCCGGTGTTATTGAAACACTTCATGTCTGGGAGCGGAGTAGGGAAATGACGGCCGTTGTTGGGGGAGGAGTGACAGTCTGGGATGAACATTGGTCATGGCTGAGACGAACGATGTGGAGACGCGATGTGCTAGGATGTTGCAGCACTAGAGACGATGTTGGTTTTTTAGAGCGTGGATCATTAACCACGTAGATTAGAGGAGAAGGTGCATGTTCAGATCACCACAAGTGCCATGATACTATCTATATCTTCATGTTAAACAAGTGCTTCGATGATGTTGTCGTGCGTTGGCAACAGGTCGCAGCGGGGGCATCATTTTTAGGCACCACCTGGGCAGTCTCCCACGGATGACTTGGACCCGAATCTTGAAATGTTTCAAGGCAACGAATCGTAGTAGGTCGTTGGCAAACATTTACTACAGCGCAATCTTACAGTGATGTTTAGTGTGTGTCGGAGCCATGAATACCACCTCGCCTGGACAATGTCCCGGTCAAGCTGAGACACAGGAACTCCTCAGACTGCGACCTGAACATTCTAGAAGCATACTCGACACTTGCTGTCCTCCAGCCAAGGCTTGATGTTCTGGCTCCCGCTAGGGCTAGAGCAGCTGCGTCGGCTAGGCGTTGTACGATGATGAAAGGTGATCTGGCATGAGCGGTGAAGATGCAAAGTGTTCCTTGATGACGAAGCCGTTGTCTGCTACAGGCGCACCAAGCTGCGCAGAACAACAATGTGTTAGCTGTCCATTGTCGACTACACATGTGCTGCATTGCCTAGCCCCCCACTGCCCCTACGTGAAGTCGCCAGCGCAGCATCACTGTGAACACAGGGTGGAGCCCGAGTGACGCTTCACAGGCGCCCCGGTTTGAGCTGCAGCCTCGCATCATTGGTACGACGAGGAGGCGTTGTAATGGCAGGGGCGCCGCTAAACAGAGGTCTTCCAGGCGCCGTTTGCCTCTGGCAATGGAAGCCCGCGTGAGAGCGAGCGACTTGGGCCTGGGGGATTGCATGCGAAGCTCCATGTTGTGCGTCAGCTGCCCGCGATGCGGCCGGCCTGGACCAAGCAGCCACATCGGGCGTCGTGGTCGAGAGGCTCTTTGGCGGCACCCCATGGTCGGCGTGGGTTGGCTGGGCCACAGGCGCAGATTCAGAGGGTGAGCAGCGCACCTGGGCAGCATTGAGGCGTGCAGCGTGCGCACGGATGGTTGTGAAACACGCCTCGCCTGTACCATGTACTGTGGATGTACCTGTCTGTGTCGATGCGACGGGGAAGACCTGGTGCGTACGTGCAGTACATGGCCGTGAGGGCGCTCCCACTGCTGAGCCCTGAGTCCTGTCCATGCGAGGGCAGGTGAAAGAGCCATGTCTCAGCTGTCCGCGTCCGCGTCCGCGTCCGCGTCCCCTCGACCTCGCGTCGCTCCCCTGTGCGCTCCCCTGTGCGCTCCCCTGTGCGCTGCCCTCTGCGCTCCCCTTGCCCTGCCCTTGCCCTGCCCTTGCCCTTGCCCTCTGCCCAGGCCTGGCACCGGGCGCGTGAAAGGGATCCCTCACTGAGCAGCCCGGGGCGCGATTCACGGCTGCTCCTAGGCGGCTTGCGGCCTAGCGTGCTTCCCCAGCGGACGCCAGACTTAGCTGCCGATCAATTCCCACGGCCGCCGTCGGGCCAGCCCTTGAGGTGCCTGCAGCCTAACATTCACCCGTGGACCACTGCCCAGGTGCCCAGGTGTCCCGGTGGAGACAGACTCACTACCTACTCCTACTTCGACGTCTGGCCTGCCCTCCCCCTCCTGCCCACCACCAGCACCTCGCCCACCGCGCCCACCACGCCCACCACGCCGGCCAACCCGCGAGCCTCGCGCCATCCTGTGCCCCCTCGCCCCGCTGGCCGTCTGCCTGTCCTGGCGCCCCGTCGCTCTCGCTCCTCTCCCACAGCCACGCTGCAGCACCCGCACCCGCACTGCGCCCACACACACCCCGCGGCGGCCGCCTCATATAACCCCCGTGCTGCATTCCGCCATCGTCGCCCGGCCCGCCCTTGCATCCCCGCTGGACTCTGGACGTCCACCCTGATGCGTTCCCCGCCTGGCGCGCAACACCATCGCTTCGAGTTTAGCATGCACAGTGGCTAGAGCAGCGCCTGCCCTGCCTTACACTACCCACAACACCGCGCACACACGCACACACGCACACACACCCTCCCCCTCGACCCGGCCCGTCCAACCACCGTGCACTCCCTTTGCCCGCCGTCGCGTCTCTTGTACACGCATTCTTCGCCATCTTCACTTCGCCGTCCCTCACTGCGCCCGCCCCAATACATTGTGAGTGCCGACTGCGCCTTTCCCCCCCCCCCCCACAAGCCTATTGCTGACGCCTGACCCAGCTCCGACTTGCACATTCGCATAAGCCCCCCGCGCGCGTTACCGCACAGGTCCAGTACCGCCGCATCACTGCCGCCTGCCTGATCACGTTTCGTTCCACTCGTGTATATTGACTGCAAGTCGGGCACTGTGTTGTAACATGGCAGCCATGACAAGCAACGTGAGCGCCGACTCCCCAGCTCCCCAACCCTCGCTTTCGAGGTAGAGGTACTGACACACACATCGCAGATTCGCTCGCGTGACTTTGCCAATGGCATATCGCTCAGCAGCGCCGACGGCGACCGCTCGTCACAGGCCTCGACAAATTGGGCCAGCCATATATGGAATGATAGACCCAACCCATTTGCCCTAGCATCGGCCGGCAGAGACAGTGTGCGGACAAGAGGTGAGTGTCTTCTTGAGCCCTCATGCAAAGCTGTCGCGTCTGACAGATAGCCAGAAAACAGCACTCATGCTGGCGCCGCCTCCGACATGGCCGAGGCCAAGACCGGCTCGAGCTCGCTCCTTGCCGACTCCGACACTGAGTGGAGGCCGACTCGACTTCCATGGGGCAGTGAGTATTCTGGCACCAACTCTTACGCTCGAAGCTCTGGTGTATCACCGGCAAGGAAGCAGTCCCTCCCTCACGCGCAGCCACTCCAACAATTCTCCGACCTCCCGGCATCATTCTATCCCGTCTCAAGAGGCTCCATGGCCGCCCAAGGTGGCCTGTCAAACCCAGCGAAGCCTCTTCTCGACCCAACCTCCAACAACTTCACCGCGTCACGGGCGGTCGACTCGCTCAACGCTGGCTTCTCCAACTTTGGCTTTGGCCAGTCAGAAGCTGGTCAGCAGCGGCCAGATACTGGCGTCACATCCTGGCCAGACGCGAACTCGGTCCATTCTCCAAACGATGACCGTCGGAGCGTCGCCAACTCAGATTATATGTCGCCATCAAGTGGTGCCCCGTCACGTAGCGGAAGCTTGCCGCCATCACGGCATGGCGCCGAGCCCGCACAGTACAATCAGCAGTTGAGTGACTTCGCGAGGTTTCCTCAGTCAGGTTCACGGCATGCATCATCCTTCTCTGTTGCAGCCATGCGTAATCCACAGGAGCGCAGCGGCTCAATACAGAGCGAGTCTCACCATACCCTCGGCAGGTCGTATCACGAACAGGAGCAGGAGACCCGTCTTACGTCACATCGACCTTCGATCAATGGGTTTGCTCCAACATTCGATCCAAGCCAAGATACAGCAATTGCGCGCGACAGCTACCCTGACGTGCAGCTTCTGGCGAGAGCAGATGAAATGACTCTCAAAAGCAGTGGCACATACGTACCGGACAACTACGGGGCTGTTCCTTCCAATGAGCTCAGCGCTCAGTTCCGCACCTTCCAATTCAACAGCAGTAGGAGCGCGCCAAATGGAACTGGTGTTCGCCAGAGCCCGTTCTACTCCCATCAGAACACTCCTCCCGTTTACGACCACCTTAATCCATACCGCAGCGAGCAGACATTGTCACATCCCAACAACTTTGCGCAGGTGCAGAACAAACTCGCCAACTACCAGACGCAACAACAGGAGAGACGAAACTTTATTGCACCCAGCCAGCTGCACCAACAGCAGTATCAGCACATTCTTCCTGCAAACCAATTGCGCCACCCGTACGGTTATCCGTTCGCTATACCTGGCGGCGTGCCGTTAACAGCTCTGCCTCCTCATATGATGGGATCCATGAACCCCATGCTGCCTATGCAACAACCCCCACGGGGACCTAGGGACCAACAAAGTAATGATGGACTCGGCACTATGAGCGACACTCTCCTAGCATTCAAAAGAGAGCAAAAGCAAAATAAGCGATGGGAACTTCCACAAATCTATGGCTATGTCGTGGAGTTCGCTGGCGATCAACACGGCTCGCGCTTCATTCAGCAAAAACTCGAAACGGCGAACAGCGAGGTCAAAGAGCGTGTTTTCACTGCACTTCAAGGCGAGGCTCTGCAGTTGATGTCAGATGTATTTGGCAACTATGTTATCCAGAAGTTTTTTGAGCATGGCGATCAGACGCAGAAGAAAATCCTGGTTGGCAAAATGAAGGGCCATGTGCTGACCCTGGCGAACCAAATGTACGCATGTCGTGTAGTCCAAAAGGTATGTCTGACGTTGGAGTCACATCTTGCATAAGCTAACTATCTCAGGCTCTCGAGCACGCTCTTACCGACCAGCAAGCTGCCATGGTGAAGGAGTTGGAAAGGGACGTTCTCCGGACAGTGAAGGATCAGAATGGCAACCACGTGATTCAGAAGGTCATCGATCGCGTACCCATGGAACACATTCAGAACATTGTCGAGGCATTTAGAGGCAACGTCGGTGTCTTGTCGGTCAACTCCTACGGCTGTCGTGTCATTCAGCGACTTCTGGAGAAGGTCCCAGAACCTCAGCGACGGTTCATCCTGACAGAGCTGCACGCCGAGGGATCCAAACTCATCACTGATTCATACGGTAACTATGTGATACAGCACGTCATCGAGCATGGTCTACCCGAAGATCGTGCCAAGATCGTTTCCCTTATCAAGGCGCAGTTCCTCCATTTCTCCAAGCATAAATTCGCCAGCAACGTAGTAGAACGCTGCCTCGTCTGTGGCAACGACTCGCAACGTAACACCCTCGTTTCAACCGTCATCTCCAAGAACGATCGGGGTGAAAGCAACATACTCAACCTCCTCAAGGATGGCTACGGCAACTATGTAATCCAGAAGCTTCTCGAAACCCTCGGCCGCGAAGACTACCAGATCTTCGTCACAGCGCTCAAGCCGGAGCTCGACAAGGCCAAGAAGATCATCTCCGGCAAACAGATTGTCTCGGTAAGTGATCGCATGGCGCGAGTAGTTGATCCTAGCCCGAGCAGTTTCACTGACGGCACGCAAGGTCGAGAAAAAAATGTTTCGATATGAGAGGGTTGATTCGCCCACGATGCCGCCGCCGTCCACGCCAGGCCTCACGAGCTCGGCCGAGTCGGAGCAGAGCAGTGAGTTGCCCAGTGCAAGTACGTCGACGATCGAGGAACCTCTGCTCGAGGCGAAACTGGCTGGGGTCACGATTGATGGCGTGGAGATTGAACACTCAGTTCAGTAGTCCCAGCACGCGCACATTCCTTGACAACATATCGTCCTCGAACCGGCCCCACCGACTGCATTTTCATATCGTTTTATAACCTCAACCACCACACTCTGTTCATCGCTCCTATGCATTCTATTGTTCATATACTATTACCCCATCTCGTTTTTGCCCAGTGTATACTTCTTTTTCGCAAAAAGCAAAACTTTCTTCACCCTCAAGGACAATCTGAGGGCTTCCATTACTACTATTGCTTCTTCTTTTGCTACTACTATTGTTGTGGTGCGACGTGCTCGCTAACTGCACCATGGCATAATGACCATACTTATGGCTATCCGGACGCATTCGGGTACCAGTCACAAGAATAGGGACGTTTTTCTCTGCATACACGATCACAAAAGAGCATGGAGTTAATACTAGTGTAATTCTTCTTATTTTGGTGAGGTGAACAGAGTGGGTTTTAGCAGTTTCTACCTTTCTTTGTACTGGCTGGGTGGGAGAGTTTATTGTTGGGATGGACGTATGGTAAATGTGTAGTTACATTATACCCCCCAATCCTGCGTATAGGATATGATGGCACAAGGATGCAGAAGTAGATTGGGTTGTGTTGTTGATACTACGTCGTGTATTCCATGAGCGGTAACGTGGGAATGCGGTAGATGGGTACGGGAAGATGCAGCCAGGAAGTTGGGAATATGTCCTTTCATGAATATGTTATCTTTCATCCTTGTGGAATTGCATAGTGTTCATGTGATTCCTAACGAATACCGGTGACCGGCCCTGGGACTGTTTTATTTCTGTGTTCTCTTGCGTAGCCCTCGAAAGTACTTGAGAAAGAAACACTAGACAATAGTTTGCTCTTAGAATGTAGTATGCAGATATTCACAGGTAGTGTTGGTCGCAAATCTAGTTCACTGCTCACTGTGACATGCGTCGCGTGGACTCGGTCTTTTGCATACCAATCAATCCATATGGATGACATTATATCCGGTCTGCGTTGTTAATTTGCCGACGAAGTAAATAGCCGAGAATCGTTGATGCTCTGGGTATTACTACTCGCGCACTGTGGTCGATAATTGGAGGCCTTGAAGATTGCATATGTGGGTGGGAATTTGTTTTTGTGGATACACCGGACGGGGGCCGTCACAAAGGGAAATAGTTGAAGTTCAGAGTAGAGACTGTGTTTCGCACCTGCTTATCTTGCGGTCAATAATCACACCAAACACAGCCCTTTAGATATTTCGGTTGAGCAGAAGCCAACAATATTACAGATCGACGTCATAAGAAATGCTGGGATGCGACGGCGCCATATAACACTACTCCTGATAGATCAAAACGTCCACTATCCTCCTCGTAGCAGAATCTATCTCCTGCTTCCTTCGCAGAGCCTTCTTCGCAAAGCCATATCGAAAGACAAAGCGTGTGAGCTAATATGTAGAATCAGAAATTGAAAGTATTTCCTCATGGTGCGTTTTCATTCTCGACCACGGGGTTTGGAAATTTATTGATGATTATCAAGTGTCGTTGTAAGGAGAGCTTATATACTGGGCAACTGCAGAGCTTGAAAACAACAAAGGTGTGAAACCGAGACTTCATAGTGTCCTGATCTCTACGCCTTTGCATAGAGGCAACTCACTCTCTTTGACTATGAGTAGTTTGCTTCCCAGTTCTTTGGTCGAAGGACAATTACCGGCGCTATAAGTGACAGTATTCTGCATTCCACGTAGGACCATGGTCTCGAACATCGAATTATATTGTGGTCCTTCTTTCCTTCTTCTCCCTCCCAAGTCTTACTAATATGTGACGATGGAAACGCCAGTTTGCTTCCTCAAAAATAAAGAATGAAGACTGTAATTGACGAAGAGTTAATTTTAGAAAAGGGGTGACATGCCCGCCATACTCCTGGCTTGTAATGGAAGTGTTTTCACAGCTGCAATCGGGATACAGGGCCCTGTATCGTATCCAAAAGCGCTGGGTGTCACAGTCATGACCTTTTCTCCTTGCGACTGAGAAGAGATTGACAGAGGCCCATGAAGGCCCACCGAGACACAAGGATCAAAGTTTGTTGTAGGCACCCTTGTTCATTGGGGGGGAGGGACATACAGACCAAATGATCCCTTCTTGTTATTGTTATTCAATTCTCTCACCAACACACTGAGCTGTTGATTCAACCCTAAAAAGGTCAATTTGGTGAGTTGTGGAAATTGTGACTGCCAGCTTCTTCTTTTCGCCTCTGTTCTCAAACAGCCCTTCACAAAATCGTATTTGATCTGGTATATTTTCCATCCCCTATTACGACGTAGTACCTATTAAAGAATTATCGATGTCGGTATAGAATTGAGACATAAAGATGGCGCCACTGAACTATGCTATTCCCATTCATCTACGAACGGCCCCCTGAATTGGATTCGTCATTTCCAACATATTCGCGCATCCGTACGGACACTACCGCTTCCAAGTATTGAGAGAAGCCTTGAGAAGTCCATAGGATGATCATCTCCCACACCATTCCCTTTTTTTACTTTCTTCTGATCCAGTACTCACATTCTGGCTTAGTGAAGCTACCAAATCTTTAAGCGATATCTTTCAAGGGCGTAAAACCAACCAACAAATCGATCACGATGAGCCTCAGTGTCTAGCCCTGTGCTGGCTTCAACCAACTGCTATGCACCCGTCAATAGGTGGTACAGGCGCTTGCGTGCCATCACCACCTATAAGAAATTACTCGAAATGGTGTGGTTGGTCTTCACATTGCATACAAGCATGCACGCGCACTGGTATAGTCGAAAGAAGCACGGAAGTGTTGAACACGTCAAAGCGGATCAAATGTGTGCTCGACCCAACGATTCAACAATAACACTGTTTCACTGGCTCAGCATGATGTGGCCGTTACGCTCCTCTCATTTGCACAATTGTTTCGTGGCGACATCAGCGATGACATGATATGATATGATAGACTACTTGAATACTGCGTCCACTCTATATCAGATAGTAAGTATACCGGCAAACAAAATACGCTTTCACCCATCCACAGCCCAATCCTGACCTCCAACATGGCACATTCTCAAAGTTTCGCCTTCCCTTTTCCCTCGATCCACTCGTCCCAGTCTACACTTCTCTTCTCCTGAAACATCCTCAACCCAAACTCACTCTCCCCACCCGGGCGCATCATCTCCTCAAATACGCTTCTAATCATGTCCCCTTGTTCGTCTTCCCCTGCAATGCGCACAAGCTGCTTACTCAGTGCCGACGCCCTGGGGGCCGTCCTCTTTAAATGTCTTAGTAACTCCTCACACGCTGCCTCCAACGCCACTCTATCTTCCACAACGCGACTCACAACGCCCAAACTCTGGAGTTGAGAAAGTGAAACCGGTCGTGCAGTCAACATAGCCTCTCTGGCAAATGCAGGGCCCCACTCACGAATTACGTACTTAGAGATGGTGGCTGCAGCAAGCCCAAGTTTAACCTCACTCAGCGTCATACTCGCATTCTTAACACCAAGACGGATATCACATAGCATAGCTAGTCCGACTCCACCGCCATATGCGGGCCCATTTAGCGCAGCGATGGTAACCTGGGGCGCGCGATCAATCGCTTCAAAGAGTTTTGTCAAGCGGTGAAATTGCTCGATCCCCGCGGCCGTGCTTTTCGCAACAACAGAAGTATCTTTGCCGAGGTCCATGCCTGTGCAGAAGTATTTGCCAGTGGCAGTAAGTAGGACGCGGGATATGGAGGCGTCGGTTGCGCAGCGGGTGAAGAAGGTGGTGAGGGAGGTGAGCATGGGGATGGTCAGGGAGTTGCCGTTCGAAGGGCGGTCGAGTATAATCTTGATATTTGGGCCTGAGCGGAGGATCTGAAGTCCCGGTGTTTGGTCTGGTACTGGAGTCCATTGAATGGGGGTGGATGATAGGTCTGATGTGGGAGGTGTACTGGGGTTGGATATATTTGTAGATGTGGATGTAGCTGCTGCGGCTGCAGTAGTTGTGGTTGTTGATGTGGTTGTCGTGGAAGAAGTTTCGGTGTTTGATCTTTGCGCCAGGGCTGCGCCAACGCGACTTGAGGTTTCCTGCTGCAGTTGTTCGGAAATCCAGGTTCCAGTTTCAACGAGTCTTGTCAAGTCGACACCAGTGTCTACGCCAGCCCGATCGAAAAGATATACAAGGTCTTCAGACGCCACATTTCCCTTGGCTCCTGGCGCGTAAGGACATCCTCCCAGCCCTGATACACTGCTATCGAAGGTGCGGAGACCGAGCTCAAAAGCTTTCCAGACATTGGACACAGCTTGACCATATGTATCGTGGAAGTGCCCTGCAAGCTTCTCTGCGGAGATGCCGTTGTCGAACAGGTATTTGAGCAGTCGCTCAACGTCGGCAGCCGCACCAACACCAACGGTATCTCCGAGGCTGACTTCATAACAGCCCATAGCCAAAAGCTCACGCACGCCATGGAGGACTGCAGCTTCAGGAGTTGAGCCGTCATATGGGTCATGAAAAATGCATGATATGTAGCTAAGCGATATCGTCAGCGCCATTTCTATCCACGCCATGTCAAATCATCATGAGGGGTTCCATCAACCTACCCTCTAACCGCTATACTGTTTTCTTTGGCAAGCTCGGCAACTTGTCTCGCTCTCTGCAGCCCATCTTCAACACTACACTTCGTATTCTTCTGACTGAACCCCTCTGTTGCACTGACAAACACTGCCACCTCTTTGACACCCTGCTTCATCGCAAGCTCCAATCCCTTCTTGTTCGGGACCAATACCGGCATCCTCGTCTGCGCCTTCCCCTGACCGCTTTGCTTCACCAACTCTTGGATAGACTCATGCGACAGGAGTTGTTGATTATCACTCAACTGAGGCACTGCTTTCGGGCTTACCGCAGACGTGATCTCGATGGTCTTCAGTCCCGTTGCAGCGAGACGTTGTATCAAGGCAATCTTCGTGGCTGTGGGTATGGGCTTGGAGATGTTTTGCAGGCCGTCGCGAGGTCCTACCTCTACGATGCGTACACGTTTGCTCGTACTGAGTAATCTTTGTGTATTGAACGCTGTTGTACAGGGCCTGACGGATCGTCTGACACCACCTGCACATGCAGGATACATTTGTCGAAACATTGCATCTAGAGCCAAGTATTCCGATGTATGTCCAGTTTAGCACCCAGGGTGAACGCGACGCCGCAGGTAACGTTGCGAGTAGGACAGTTTGTAAAATGGACGAAGCACTGGGAGCACGCGGAACTACATGCTGTGGATGTGTCCAGATTTCACACCCTATAATGACACTGAAGGTGTCCGGGACATGCACGGATAAGGCTTGGTAACGGGTCACCCGTGTTCGCCGAGGCTGTGGCTGGTGTCCGTTGTTTTGGAGGAAAATGATTTTGAACGTCTGTGGTCCCGCATCTGAATCAAGATGATGCCCACCTGAAAATCAAGGAAATCACAGCTAGTCAAATACTGGGTCCCCCTCTGTGATCAGTGGAGGATGGCACTTCAAAGTTACTTCCAAAGTTGCACGTGGATGGGCGAAACCATTGCAAACACGTGACCCACCCCGGCACGGCTACATCCGCGTCATAAATATTCGCTAAATGGCAGACTCGGGGGCCCGGCCGTGTGCGATCCGAACGTATCTCGAATGATCGCTTCGCAGAGCAGACCTAGCGGCCGAGGTCAGGTACAACCGTTGCGCAGGAAACTCTGGCACACAAACACCTTCTGCTGGAAAGCTGAAGAATGTACTCTTGTGTCCACTCCTGGACCGTCAGTCGAACAGGCTGATATTTTTGCGACGTGACTGACGATCATGAGTCTTCGATGGACCTCCGTCTTTGTTGTCAATCTTGATTCCGCGTATGCCCAGGTCTTGCGGTGTGACCGACGCAGTCGCACATGCTGGGACTCTTGGTATCAAAATCTTAGGCCCAGGTTGACGATATCATCGCTCCTAGGCTCGCCGAGGAGTGAATAATCCAGAGACATTGCACCGTTGTACAGAGCGTCGAAATCGGGGGTATGGCCTGACCTTGGCAGAGCTATATCTTGAGGACCTGGACTCTCGCTCCTCGCCGGGGTATGGCTGTTTGTCTTCACGTAAAGTCGAGCTGAGCTGGCTAGCCAGCTGTAGTCGCACATTTGCCATAATTCTTCCTCGGACCCGGGTTCGAACGGCGTACGATCCAATCGCAATGAAAGTAACTCTTCTGCCAGAAGCGAGCTTGGCTCAAAGTCTTTCAAGATCTTGCTCTGCATGAAATCAGCTTGTGTAATGACTCGGTACATGTTAAGTAATGAATGCAAAGGGCCTCTTAGACTTACCATTCGTCTATAGGACTCCCATCGTACAGGCTTATGATCTAAGAAGCTAAGACAAGACTTCAAGTGTGCGTTGGCTTCATGCTCTGACATATGCACCGGGTGGACGGCATGAAGACGGAGGATCATCCCAGCAAGAACAGCTGCGTATCCGAAGAAGCTCGGAAACGTCTCGCGGCCATACTGTTGAAGAATGCGAAAGATGGCTGCTATTCGAATTGCGTGGTCTTTGCCCTTGTGTATAGCCGCTCGGAGGAAGCCTATGGGAACATTTGCCTTGAACGATTGCAGATGTTGACGGAGAAGGAAGGGATGATGGAGTAGGAGCTGGTTCACGTGATATACGACATGGGAGTACATGAAGTGGGCTGCTGAAACTTCATCGAGATTACCGTGAGAGACGAAGTGCCGGTCTAGCACGTCTGCGAAATCAACATCGCAGGCATCGGAGTAGGACTCGAACGAAAGGAGAATCCCATTGATACGCGCGAACTCGCTCCTGGAATCCCACGGTAGACGCGTTTCTGGGGCGCTATGCTTGAAAGCCCATCTTGCAATGTAACCTAATGTGGAAACCATAAAGATGGTTAGGGCGAAATGGTCGCTCTTCTCGAGGGGCGCGATGTCTGGAATTTCTTGGATGGAGGCAAGGGTCGGAGGATCTGGACCCAATGGATTCTGAAAAGAGCATGGGTTGACAGGGAGCCGTACCGTGCAGTCGGCGTCGAGAATGACAGGGGGTCTGTCTCTGCCACACGACATCAACTTGTCGAGAAGATACACAGACCAGAAGGTGTGACGCCGTTCTTCCGCCTCATGCGGCAATAGCCATGGATGAGGCTCTCTGCTTAGCAGTAGAGTCTGTGCGAGTCGGATTGCTAGTCCCATCTTGACCCAGGCCACTCCGCTGCGCCCAGCTGACAAACACTTAGCATAAGCTCGTCCTGGGGAAGATGGGGACTGCAACTTACCGACGTAATCTACTATACCAAGCATGTTTGCGGCCTGTACAGTACTGATGCTAAGATTGTGGTTATCGGAGAAGGACTGCTCCATGATCTCGGACCAGGCCATGCGTGAGAAGCAGTTCATCGCTTCTGCTTGACGACCAACGAAATTGGGATCGTTGGAGAACCGCACAGCCGTTGCGGCGAAAGCATAGATTAGGTAAGTTGGGAGCGACCCGGCTTCAAGTCTCTGGCGGAAGGTACTCTCATGGAAGTACGTGTACGGCTGCTGGTGGCAGTGTCGAAAGTAGACATTGGCCAATGTTTGCAGAGTCCCGTGGTCAAGCAAGGATGCGAATTCACTGCGAGGTTGATCAGTCAACGGAGCTCTGGATCGACTTTGGGACCTTACTTGTCGATGCGATTGTCAGGACTGGCAGCGTCCTGTTGTGACCCCGAGGTTCGTCGACGTTGCTCTGTACTGGCGCCGAAACCTGGCGCAAAGGCATTGTCGAGACTCCCAGCGTCGAGCATACTTAGACGGGACTCGAGAAGGGCAACACGGGTAGCAAGGCGATGATTCTCCTGGGGCAAGGGGCCAGCATAGCCTACGGCGCCGGAGTCTGGATAGAAGTCCTCGGTGTAGCGACATGTCTGCCCGAGGCGAGCACAAAATGCACAGATGGGTCGCTCGCCCGAGCATCGCGTCTTCTTGCGCCTGTCACACTTGGTCATTCACGGCCGTCCATGGTCGAAATTGAAACTCGTAGGTCTTACCGGCAATTGGCGCATGCCTGTCGTACACGCTTGTGTTCGCGTTCGCGTTCGCGCTCCTCGGTCATGGCTGCGGAGGAGGGTGCAATCAAGCTTGCACTCGCGCCGCGTGTGGGAGTGGATTCAGCCCGTCCGTCGTCAGTCCGTCAGTCCTCTGCAAGACCACCAGTGCAGGCTGTGCAGGTGCAGGTGCAGGTGCAGGTGCAGGTGCAGGGACGCATCACGTGCAGCTCGTATCGGGGGTGGACAGTGGACACATGCATGTGTGGACGATGCGAGGGCTGCCCGGTCGAGGTCGGGTGGTTGCCCTCCGCACGTGCCCGCCGCGGGCGCAGCCAATCAGCGCGACGCCTGCGCGATGACAGATGACGCCACAGGGCATACGGGGCCCGGGCATGCAGGATGCAACGGCGGGGGAGGGGGAGGGGCAGCCTTGGGAGCAGTCGGCGAGGCTGCGGCCGCCTCGGAACCCAGCCTGGGCCCCCGGGGGGCTTTCTTTATCTCGCCCTACAGGAATGCGCCCATGCACCCTCTTGCTCACAACACCAGAGCCTGCCTCTTGCGCAGTCGCCGCTTCGAGCACCCTCAAGCCGCACACCCCCAACAGCCTCTGCGACTGCGCCAGCCGCCCGACGCCGCCCGCCCGCCCCCGCGCCCGTCACCGCGCCCGTCACCACCCCGGCCGCAGGACGCGCGACGCTGCGCAGCATCCACAACCGACTCCTGAGCATGGACACGCTCAACCCTCCTCCTGGCCAGGCGCCGCGAGGCGAGCCGTTGGACGGGCTGAAGCTCCGCAACAGGCTGAGTCAGAGCCGCAGTCCCTATGTTCGCGGGCACATGAGCAACCCCGTCGCCTGGCAGGAGTGGGGGCCAGACGCCATCGCGCTGGCGAAACAGTCGAACCGGCTCATATTCATCTCCATTGGCTATGCAGCCTGCCACTGGTGTCACGTCATGGAGCGTGAGTCGTTTGAGAACCGTCAAGTCGCAAAGATCCTCAACGAGAGCTACATCCCCATCAAGATCGATCGCGAGGAGCGCCCAGACGTGGATCGCATATACATGAACTATGTCCAGGCTCTCACCGGGCAAGGTGGCTGGCCGCTCAATGTCTTTCTCACACCTGACCTCCAGCCCATCTTCGGGGGCACCTACTTTGCAGGGCCCGGGTCTACCACGGCTTTGGGAGCTCAACCATTCGTCGCAGTCTTGGAGAAGATCCGGGCTTTGTGGACCGACCAGCGGCAGCGATGCTTAGATTCTGCCAGAGAGGAGACCCAGAAACTCATAGATTTTGCGCAAGACGGCAACATCAGCAGACAAGACGGCGCAGAACACGATGGATTGGACCTCGACTTGCTGGACGATGCATTGGCTGTAGGTGCTTCATCTGCCACATCGCAGGTCGACGTGCTAACGGCGTGTAGCACTTCAAACGCAAATACGATCCCGTCAACGCGGGCTTCGGTGATGCCCCAAAGTTCCCCACGCCTTCAAATCTCCAATTCCTGCTCAAACTATCGCGATACCCCAGCGCCGTTACCGATTTGCTGGGCGCTGATGACTGCACACTTGCAAAGACCATGGTGCTAAACACACTGGACGCAATGAACAAGGGTGGTATCCATGATCAGATCGGCAATGGCTTCGCCCGCTACTCGGTCACAAAGGACTGGAGTCTGCCCCACTTCGAAAAGATGCTCTACGATCATGCACAGCTACTGCCGGTGTATCTGGACGCCTACTTGCTCACAAAAAGTCCCCAACACCTGTCAGCCATCCACGACATTGCGGCCTACCTCACGAGTCCGCCCATTCACGCTGAACATGGTGGCTTCTTCTCTTCTGAAGATGCTGACTCACTTCATCGGCCAAACGAAAAGGAGAAGCGCGAAGGTGCTTTCTACGTCTGGACACTGACTGAGTTCCAAGACATACTGGGAGACCGCGATGCTGAAATCCTCGCGCGCTACTACAATGTCAGAGACGAAGGCAACGTCCACCCAGACCATGACGCCCACGACGAGCTTATCAATCAGAATGTCCTAGCCATCACCACTACCCCCTCCGACCTCGCCAAACAATTCGGCCTTTCTGAAGAAGAAGTCTACCGCATCCTCACCACCGGCCGACAAAAGCTCCTCTCCCACCGCAACAAAGAACGTCCCCGCCCCGCCCTCGACGACAAAATCGTCGTATCCTGGAACGGCCTAGCTATCGGCGCCCTCGCCCGCACCGCAGCAGCCCTCTCTGCCTCTGAACCGACAGCATCACGCACCTACCTCGCCGCCGCCGAAAAGGCCGCTTCTTTCCTCCAACATAATCTCTACAACGCATCCTCCAGAACCTTAACACGTGTCTACCGCCAAGGCCCCGGCGACACCCCCGGATTCGCAGACGACTATGCCTACCTCATATCCGGCCTCATCGACCTCTACCAAGCTACCTTTAACGACAGCTATCTTCACTGGGCCGACGACCTCCAACAATCACAAATCCAACGCTTCTGGGACGTAGAGCACCTTGGCTTCTTCTCCACGCCTGCCGGTCAAAAAGACCTTATCATGCGGTTGAAGGATGGCATGGATAACGCTGAGCCTGGCACTAATGGCATCTCGGCACAGAATCTGGATCGGTTAGGTGCACTGCTTGAGGATGAGACGTATGCGAAGAAGGCAAGGGAAACGGCGAGTGCGTTTGAGGCTGAGATTATGCAGCATCCGTTTTTGTTTCCGAGTCTGATGGATGCTGTTGTTGTGGGGAGGTTGGGGATTAGCCATACGGTCATCACTGGGGAGGGGAGTGGAGTGGAGGAGTGGTTGGCTAGGTTTAGGGAGCGGCCGAGTGGATTAGGGACGCTTAGTCGGGTTGGTAAGGAGATGGGTAATTGGTTGAGGGGTAGGAATAAGCTGGTGGGGAGTATGGATGTGAAGAGGACGGGCGTGATGGTTTGTGAGAATGGAGCGTGTAGGGAGGAGGTGGGCGGAGAGATGGATGTGAAGAGTCTGGAGAGCGCGTTGCCAAAGGTCTAGGTAGAAGTAGGTTTGCTGATCGAAGTGAATCGATATTCATGCCGAAGCCTGCGAGCCCAACCTTTGGGCGTGATCATAAGAATACTCGCGAACTTGAAATGGACGCCGAGATTTACATGCAGAGGGACGACGTAGGGTCAGAAACTCGAACCAAATGTTTGTTTGATAATGTCTCAAACAATCCCATGCGGCAGTGCCAGTCTCAGCCACAACCGCGGGGATTCAGAACGTCGTGCGTGGCCTTACTTACCTGACCAAGCCGCATACTGCACGTGGCAAAGATGCCCGAATGGGAAACGATCGGGGGAATGGAGTTGTCAGGGGGAGGATGGGAATGCCATGGTGGGGTTATGAGGGAAGTCAGGAGTGTGGAATGTAAGTACCGCATTTAGTAGCGAACTCATACCGGAGACCAGGCTCTCGCATCAAGTGCGGTGGATTATTCATCAATGGCGTGGACACATCAATTGTCGACGTAAGTGGAGGTTCCTCATGATGGTCGCCGGCTTGTGGAGAGTCGGGACTGAGACGTGGCGATGTGTCATTGCGGAAGTCTTGTCCGCATCTTGACTGTTGGTGGAGCGCGCGGGGCGCCGTGATATCAAGTTGACGCTGCTGTTCAAACCATGGACAGACAGCAGATGCGACCTGAAACATGGCGTGAGGTAAGGTCTAGAGCGAATTGTACTTTGCAGTCGTCCTTGACGAAAAGCAGACTCAGGCAAGCAAGAGCAAGCACGCCTGCTCTCCGGCGGCAGCCTTGTTTCAAGCGACAATGCCAGGAGAAGCAATAAGCTAGTCGGGGTTACACACTGTCGAGAAGGGCGTTTTCGGATTTCGCCACAGCATCATTGAGTTCCTGTATGCAATGGGAGACCAGCACATGTGCATAAATGGCGTGAGGCAGTGTTGGTGGCTTGGTACGACTGAGCTTGATGCCAAGGTGTGCAGTCAGACGTTACCTAGGTAGAGGAAGCATTGGAGGCGACCGCGATGACGTCGGGGCGATGCAGTGCCCCTGCCAAGCGGTCCCTGCATGCCCAGGTGGCCGTTTCCCCTGACATCTGCCACGCCTCTGATTGGCTGATGGCGACGGTAACAAACAAACACCACTGCTCCCTCCCCTCCCCTCCCCTCCACGATACCCCGGTGCCAACAAGCAGCATCACTCACTGCCAAGTGCTGTGTTGCTGCACCGCGTCTCGATGCGCCGTCATCAAGCATGCCTACCACGGCGCGTCCAAACTGACGTGAGCATGTCTGCGTCGCACCAACATGCCGCCACGAGGCCTGCTCGAGTCCACCTAGTCACCCAAAACGAAGCGTGGTCCTTTGTACAACATGGCCTATTCAATCTACCGTGCCCATAGTCCCACCGTGCAATTGTGACAGCCCGCACCGTCACGCCCCAACTCGGAGTCCAGCGCTGAGATTGGCCCTACCTGCCTGCCTGCCTGTGAACGTCCGAAATGGCCGTGGTCACCTTGACAGCATGCTCGTGCCTGGCTTCGATGTTGTAATGCCAGTCGCACCTGCCTCATCTTGCAGCTTCGTTCGCCTGAATGTCATGTTAGCTGTGTTAGTGCCAAATAACAAACCCCCCCTCCCCCCCGCTCTTATTGTCGCCTGGCAAATCTCCGCTTCACTTACACCACCACCACCACCACCACCGCAGACACTCAACCCACATTCTTTTACCTTGCCGTTTACCCGCCCCATCACTCCTTGTGCAGCTTGCCTGAGCAGGACTACATTCACTACCGCCACAGTCAAATCACACTCGCTTCACTGTCTCAATTGCGCCTCGGTTGCACTCGCCAAAGACACAATACCCGGAAGCGACCTGGTAGGTGAGCCACCTGCATCATGCTCACCGGCGATTGCGAAATAACTTGATGTATCTGCTTTACAAGACGACATAACTCTACAAGCTGCCGGCAGCTTCAATATTGCATATGCTGATTCAGCGCACAGTGACTCAATTCATCCGCAAACACTGGACCACCGTCAATCGTTGATCAATACGGCAAAAGGCAGCTAAAAGTCACCTCCAGCACTCTCTCATGCGTTACTCCATTCTCCTCGCTTCTGCGCTGGCTGTGGGTGCTCTTGCGAGACCTCAGCCCCGTCGCCGCACCCCAGTTCTCGTCACCGAGACTGAAGTGGTGACTACAACTATCGTTGTCTATGTCACCGAAGACTACGTTGAACCGTCTTCCACGTCTATCTACACGCCTACGATTGCATCGGTGCAGTCAACGTCTGCCGCGACCAGTGCTTCACCGTCACTGTCACCGTCTCCGTCACCATCCACCATCTCGCCCACAGAAGTCACACCTACTCAGGTAGCAACTCCTGCAGCCGAGCACCTGGCTCCTGCTTCATTCATTCAAATTATTATTTCGTCGACTCAAGTCCCTGAACCACCCCTCGAGCCGAAGCCGGTGCTACAACCTGGGCCAGAGTCTCAGTCTGGACCCCGACCCGAAGCTAGCTCTACCTCCACTACCCAGGAGCCCCAGCCTACAGTTGCTGCCTTGCTCAACAATCATGTCTCGGGTCCAGAGCAAGCCTACCTTTCTGCTGGATCAGAATATCAAGCAGCCATGCTCTATCATCACAACGCTGCTCGCGCCAATCACAATGCAGAGCCCTTGACTTGGGACACTGAATGTGAAGCAAATGCTCGCATCGCCGCAAAGAAGTGTCTCTTCGAGCACTACATTCCCCAGGGCGCCGATCAGGGTCAAAACCTGTTTACCGTCTCCGGCGATGCGTTCAACGCCACTGCGGGAGTTACAACTAGCTGGTACCAGGGCGAACTAGAGCCCATGATGCCATGGTTTGGCAAGCCAGATGTTCCCGAAGAAATTTTCCACCGCGTCGGCCATCTTACACAGCTGGTCTGGAAGGCTACGACCAAGGTCGGTTGTGTATCTCTTGATTGCGGTGGTAGCATGATAGTCGGCGGCGCTTCATCATCGATGAACAAATACACCATTTGCAATTATGCCCCTGCAGGCAACATGGGTGGCGAGTATGCCGTCAATGTCGCGGCGCCCATATCGTCCAACAATCTTGGAGGCTGGGCGAACTAGGCGTCGTTCGAGCTAAGATGTTTTGGGTATGTTACCTTCCATGCAACAGCAGGACTTACGATTTATCATGTTTACACAAGTGTCACACGGCATGCCGGCAAGACCGGCATCGTGAAAGGGGTTGCTTTTTTTCTTCTCCATATTTTACATCACCCTAGGGTCTGTGATCAACGCTTATATCGATTGCGGTTCGATGAGCGAGGCGTCGGGTGCTGTCACGATGTATTCTGCGTTCATACCCGCCCATGGCAGAAACCTATGGATTTACATGTAGCTCAGCCTCAAATTAACATGCCCAATTTGTGTTCATCTCGTGTTAGTTTCCTTACATGATTCCTCATGGTCAACTGTGTAAGGACCATGAAACGTTGGGGGCTGCGTATTTTCGCTCTTCTAGGTGCGGTTACGAATTGAGCCTGCCCGCTTGATCCAAACCCAAAGGCGAAGGTTACTGGATACGTATTGTGCACTGACATTCTGTGGTGCCCCAGTAATAGTACATATTCCGCAGGAACTTGGAAATCGCACAGCAGGTATGCATGATGACGAGGCATTTTTTCCAAGAGTGTTACTTCCGCTCAATCAGTTATCAGCAGCCAGACCACACCTGGTTCCTACAATTAGATCATGATACTAATACGAACCAGCTTCAATTTTTACACCTATGAATTGACATTATAGGAAGAACGCCACAGCGGCAGCACCCAATCCCACCAATGCAGGAGCAGCAGTCCTCGCCGGCGCCGCGGCTCCCATCGACAGTGTCTGCGCCGAAGTAGCACTCCCACTCCTTAAACTCGCACTCGCACTTCCACTCACCCCCCTTCCAGTCGTCATCGTTGTTGTCGATATTGCCGCACTTCCGTCTCCATCCAACTTGTCCAACCCCGCCGTCACCACCAACTGCACTGTATCCAGCACCCTCTGCTCCCCACCCTCAAATGTCCCCGTACTAACATACGCCGACTGCGGCACCCCATCATTCCCGCCACAGTATCCCGGCCCCTGGCTTCTATAATCCAAGGTCATCTCCTCCGTATACACCGTCGGTTTCGCGCTCACCAGCGGAATTGTGACCGTCGCTGTCGTTGTCAAAACCGCCGATTGCGCAAACCGACTACAATCCTCCGCCAACGTTGCGCTTGCCCCTACAGTGGAGATTTCACATGTTGCGCTTGCATCGTCTGCGTCGTTGGTCCGCGAACACGCCAAGCGCTCCGTGATATCGGTGCGGTAGGCACCATCACGTGGTCCGCCGTCAAAGAGATGTACATACGCTGTTATGGTGAAGGCGGCGTAGGTGAGGCCGCCAAGGGTGATGGTGTCGCTTACTGCAGGGAGAGTGTTTGAGGCATCACTGGGGGCGTGTTGGTTGCGAACGGCGATTGTGGTGAGATTGTCATTGAAGGCGATGATGGAACCAAGGAAAGTAAATGGTTGAGAGTCTGGGGAGCCGAGGTACCAGGCGGAAGTTGTGAGTTGTGCGGTTACGGGGGCTGTAAGGAGGAGAATTTGAGGGAGGGAGGGCATATTGAGGTTGGTGCTTGATGGTTTGGTTGATGCTGGTGGGGTGAGGTTTGCTGGTGTGCTTTTCGTGGACGCGTGGGTTTTATTTGGGATCCTGGGGAGATGGATGGTAGACGAGAGGGACGTAGAAAATGTTGAAGTATAACACTCAAGCAAAACACCAGTATGCACCCTTGAGTCTTGACACGGCACGTTAGGGCTCCAGCATCGGGGGTACACTTATCTGGGCCTAGAAACACGACGCCATTGCCGCATCGAGGCAAGCCTGGAGGCCTAAAAAACCTCCAACAGCTTCGCCGATGATTGACCCTTGCTGCCGTGTGAGTTGCTAACGACGCAAGCGCGAGAGAGCGGCAATAAATCTGTTCCGTAATGCAGGACGATTGACGGGTGGGTACGGATCTAAGATCAAGCCTGCCTAGCTTCCAAGAGTAGTCAAAGGAAAAGCTTATGACGGCTTAGTTCAGTGGTGATGTAGGTATTTAACATGGGATAAGTCAAAAGACTCTCTCTAAACCATCAAGTAGAGCATACCGCAGGTGTGCAATGTTCCGTTAATAGGTAATTGCGTGGTGTGATGGGATAGATACTTAAGAATTAACCTTTATAACTATTCTAATACTAGCTGCTTTATATTGTAGCTACTGTAACAAGTACATCTCGCATTGTCATCCCCATGGTATAGGAAAGTAAGGATTTGAGGCCTATTCCTAATGGACTCCTATCGGATGTTACGAACCTGATGGAAGGGGTACGGCAGTCTAAGTAGCAAAGTGATTATGGGGATCACCTTAAGATGGTTAGCAAGAAGGTCAGCATATTAGGACCAATGGATAACGCCACCCCGCAGGGCACGTGATCCTACACGCTTAGCAGAAGATTAGCGTAAGATAGTATCACGTGTGTCCTATAATATCCTACACAATCCTATAGAGTACTATACATAGGACAGTATAAGACTCTATAGGATAATAGGATATTAAGATTATTATATATATAATCTTAGGTAATAAGCTCCTATAGCTTATTATGTTTAACCTAAATAATAGAAAGTAATACATTATTCTTACTACTTAACCTTCTTAATACTCTTTATAGAAGCGCACTCTTACTATCTTAATACTAAGTACCTCCTGTCTACATTCCTCTAACATTTATACTTAAGAACTAACCTTTATGTTCTAATACTAGCTGCTTTATATTATAGCTACTTAGATCCTTATACTTTAAATACCTTAAATATAAGTGATATAAACATAGACACTCCTAAGTCCTCCTAGGCTAGAGGTAGTAGCATTTAAGGCGCCTAACCTAACCTCTATTATAGAGACAGGGCTAAGCTTAAATCCTAGCTACTCTAATAGGACTAATACTTCTATATTAATAACTACGTTAAAAAAGTTA
>MU006290.1:1100079-1300686 GCA_010093695.1 Plenodomus tracheiphilus IPT5 | reverse complement strand
GCGCCACAGCGCACGTGTAAATGCCAGAATTCGATACAGTAAGATCGCTACGTGTACAGTGCTCTCCCTAAATGAATACAGTACTTTCTCTGTCTGTGATTTAACACCATGGTACGCATGTTGTGATGCTCAAGGAACAAGGTGTGGCATTTCTGGTCCCTGCATGTCCGGACCTTTAAGCTGACACTGTGCATGATTGTCGGAAGCCAACTTGACTAGTAAAGTGAGCAAAGCTGTCATTGGTTTAATGAATCATTTCAACTACGCACATAGCCAGCTCAGGCGTGCCTGGACTGTTTCTCATCCTACCTTTACATTGTATCCATAAAATTACAATTTCGCAAAGCTCTAAGTTTCTAGGTCACACAGCCCTAATTTGGCGATTCGTACTTTACATTCGCGATTTTCCTCGCTGCTACTTGAAGGCTGCGGTCCGCTGGTGCTTCATGCGCTTGAGGATAGTTGTGATCGTAGGACGACCCAGTGCTGCGGTAGCGTTCGAGGCTTTGCTGACAGCTTGACTAAGCCTTGCAGATGACTGCCGCATGGACATACATTCCTGAAGTCTAAAATTCTGCAAATGTGAGAACGCTCCGATAAAGCATTGCGAAGTTCTTGACGCAACATCTGTGGTAAGCACGTAGCCACGATGCTGTAGTATGGCTGCTATGAGGCGTTGCAAGTCCAGATTGTTGGATCTTCCATTCAATCCAAATCTTGTTCCTTGCTCAGCAGTTTTGTCTGTCAAGCAGGGTCTGTGCCGCGTGGGGCTCGATTCTTGAAGTCCCGAAGTTTTGCCAGCACATTTCTGTCAGATATTTGATCCATAACAAGGACAGCTAAGATAATGTCTACAGGACCATGTGAAGGTTCTTGACATGATAACGCTCGCTTGACCGACTTCTCCTAGTCCGAATTCGAGATCCTCTTCGACCAGAGCAGCGAATCGGTTGCTTAGCTCTGAAGATTACGTGTATTGACGGACCAAGACATTGCTTGTTACACAGCCTTTGTCCGGTCGGGCATGATAGCTTCGGACCTGGACATCAGGGCGTAGGTTCATCGCAATTGCTTTAGTCGGTAGCCCCGCCGTTCCGGAACATGGATGCCCTTTACTTATGTCTTTAGGATACCAAGTGAAGTCGGAATTCTGGAGCGGTTGTCAGCACAAATTATGGCTCCTGAAAATAAAATTCCCATGGAGAAGGTATAACCATTTTCGCACTGTCCAAGATATATGAGCCTGGTAGCGCTGTAGAGAAGACTTTTTGACTTCGCCTTTTAGTGAGTAGTTGTTGGCCTACAAAGTCGTAATATCCCGGGTGGAGAAGTAGCCCTGGAGGTGTACCTCATCTTGTCAGTCTAAGAGGAAGATGAAAAACTATTGCGCTTCGAGTCAGGGTGCACTGTACACTTTGTCACGACAATCGCATTACGGAGAGATACTATGGGCCACAGTGGAAGAATTTTAGAGACGAGACGAGAAGTAGGAGAGGCGTCATACAGAAGTTCAGCGGTGGCGGACCAGGATTCGGAACCCACCAGGAGCTAACCACATCGAGCAGCTCAACACCGGGAACCGATGCAAACATCGATGCAAGAGGTCAACCAATAAAGAGAAACGGATTGCTTGTTGCGCGCAAGCAGGAATAACAAGTGGGGTAACACGGCGCGAGGCACGTTAGAGTGAACGTTGCCCTCGTACTATCTCCAGTTATGATTAGCTCACGAAAGGTTCGACCATCCTACAGAGTAGTGCATTTCTCTAGTCGCACGGAACGGTTTGCTACCTCGGACAAGCCGAAGGAAGTTTTTGTTCGCATCCACAAAGGCTGGCAAACTGAGGAACAGGGTAGTTGAGCATGTCGTCATGATGCAGTACCGACCAATCATTCGGGTAGCTGCCGTCTTGGGAGTTGAGCCGTTATGCGCACAGAGACTAGAGCTATTGGACTTGATCGTAATCTACCTCGCGTAGATCCGTCTTCGAGTAGCGTGGGAGGTATACCTTTCCCCGCTTAGGTATATAGTACCTTTGTCCCACCGTACTGGTCCTATAGTCCCGTCTCCAACGCGCCATCACCTGAACGGCCTCTTAATAACTCCCAGCCTGCCCTGACACAGGCTTGACACCGAACATGGATGTTCAATCCAACAAAGGCGAGAAGCCTGCCCCCCCTCCGTACGAGAAGCGCCTCGAGAAGACAACGCCTGGTGTCCAGATACCTGTCTACAACAATGTGGAATTAGTCGACGAGACAGACCTATCCTTCGCCGCAATTCTCAAGGGAACTGCAGCGAACCCACTCAACACCTTCGAAAAGAAGGCCGCGCTCATCAATGTTGAGCTGGACAAGTTTGGGCTTGGGAGATACCAAATATGCATATGGTTCCTATGTGGCTTCGGCTATTTTCTCGATCTCGCGTGGTCCCAAGGTGTCGGCCTGATTTCATCGGCCATCTATCAAGAGATGGGTGTTGCGGATGACGATACTGGAACGATATTCGCCATCGCCAATGCTGGTCTTGCACTCGGTGCTCTGACTTTTGGCCTTATGGTCGATGTCATCGGTAGGAAACTTGCGTTCAATCTTACTTGCCTGATTACGTCAGTCTTCGGACTTCTGCTGGTACGTATTCGCAGTCATATCCTCGCCGGCTGGCGAACCTAACAAATTATAGGCTGCTCCAAAGTACAATTATGCTGCCATCTGTGGAATCTACTTCCTCGCATCCTTGGGCCTAGGTGGCAACATTCCGATTGATGCAACGATTGCTCTCGAATTTTTGCCGCAAAACCGTAGATTTCTGGTAGCGCTCCTCTCCATGTGGCAACCGATCGGCGTTGCACTTGCATCTGCCATCTCTTACGGCACGGCTGCGAAATGGCGATGCGATCCTACCTTGCTATCCTGCAGAGCTGTTCCCGATGGAGAACCATGCTGTACCGTCTCCAGCAACATGGGCTGGCGATATAATGTCATTGTGCTCGGTTGTATGACACTGGCCGTCTTCTTTCTCCGATACTTCGTCTTCACCTTCCACGAGTCGCCAAAATTCTTGCTCAGCCGAGGCAGAGAAGCCGAAGCAATCGAAGTCCTGCACAAAATCGCAAAATTCAATAGAGTGGCTCCTCCCACTCTGACACTGGAAATGTTCGCCGCGATCGATGAAGCGGACTCCCAGCACACAGGTAGTGCAGTCGTTGCACCTACAGCTGGTCCACAGAGCACGGCCGCGACCACCAAGACGGTGCTGAGGGGGTTCGGAAAGGAGTTGAAGCGCTTGAAAGGTATCTTTACCAACAGGCTTTCTTGCTTCATCTTCATCCTGCTGGCAATCGCTTATATGGGAGACTACTGGTCCTTCAACCTTGCGGGTTCTTTCTTGCCGATCATCTTGCTGCGCAACAACGTCGATAATGGCCGTGGTTCCGTGTCCGACACCTATGAGCAGTACATCATCATTTACACCCCGGGAATCATCGGTGCGGTTCTGGCCTTGATATCCGTGCAGATGCCGCTACTTGGACGCAAATGGTCGCTCGTTTTCTCAGCAATCTGCCAGGGTCTTTCAATGGCAATGTACACACAGGTAGACAGCACCGCTGCCTTCGTCGGTCTGAATGCCCTTGAATATATTATGCAAACTGTAAGTACCTTATATCTGAAGATGATGTGATCATACTAATGATTTACTAGTACTTCAATGCTGTGCTGTACGCATCCGCACCAGAGCTCTTTGACACAAGCTATCGCGGTAGTGTCAGCGGCATGCTTTCGTGTACTGGCAGACTGGCTGGTATCGTGGCACCATACGCTGGTGCCCAATATCTTGCTGCGGAGAGCTCCGGCATTCTTTGGCTGGGCGCCGGTGGCATTTGGCTGTCCGCGCTGGTCATGGTGTTCCTGCCTGTCGAGATGAGAAATCGGCAGATGTTTTAGATACCTAGGTATCCATTGATTGATGGTTTAGATATATAAAGCTTGAATATGTCTCAATGGTTAATGAACTTTCAACAAGTGATACAAATCATCAGCCCTTTCGATCTTGCCTCGATCTGGTTTAGTGGAACGCGGGCTGATCGGTGCCGCTTTTCCAACCACCACGCGTGCTGACATGGCGGCAGTCCCACGTCCACTTATGTCACTAACCGCCTGATGTCTGCCGTGTGTAAGACGCCACAAATGCAGTCGATGTTGCTCATGTGAGCACAATTGTATGACGAACGTGGGACCAATGCGGGTGCTCCTGCCGCGGAACAAACCACCATCATCTCAACCGTCTGATGACAAACACGGCGAAGCATCACATAAATGCGAAGAACAACATGTCTTGGCCTCGCTACACACACCGCTACCGCGCAGCTATATTCATTTACTGGTAGTGGAGTGTCGAAACTGGACCACTTGGATCCACCTCGATCGCGCACTGCAAAGAGATGCCGCACACCGTTCCAAGCTCCGGGTCAACACGCTTATGTTCGACTAATGCGACTTTAATGACACCGATCAACCATATATTTTCGGTGTATGGTGAATATCAACAAAGCTTACTGCATGATTGATTGAGGGACTGCAAACCTCTAGCTGTTTCTCATGGTCAAAGTTATGCAGGCAAAACATTGGGTACCATCCTGTTGCTTAGAAAGTTGACCTCTAGTAACACTTCCAAGGCCACCTAAGTTGAATATTATTGCAGGCGTAATGTATGATTGATGGCGTTGCGATTTTGTCGTTGGTTCCGACAAGCATCATACCTAGATTTCTATTCCCATATTATAGACTATGAGCATGGAAGCAGTGTGCTCCTCTTCCAACCAATGATTTAAGCGCTGTAACTTCAGTTTTGTCGACGGATACCATGCTTGTTGATTGTGGAAAGGGTCGAATTAATTGGAGTAGAGTGCGTATCTTTCAGTCTGAACTCAGATTTTCTTTCGTTCTGACCAATCAACGATTTGTGCCACTCCAGAGTCAGTCAAGTCAATACACGTGCCGCTTCAAGTTGAAATCTCTTACAGCCCAGATTCAGACCGTCTGTTCTTTTCCCTAAAGGTTTTTTTTGTCTCCATGTGACTTGCTGCAAGACACGGGGTTGACCGAAAGTCAATTTCGCAACCAAAGAACTATCTTGGGGAGTTGAGAAGGGAAGTCTTGATCTTGTTTGACACTGTGAGCAAATGTTCATGAAGCTAATCAAAGCCGTACATAAGTCACGCAATCGGACCTCAGCCTCGTCGAGTGACGGTGATACTGAGCACTCGCGGCCATGAAGGGGACGAAGTAGAACGCCGAGCGCAATGATATATCTCAGAGCGAAGTAAAGGGCTGCCGGAAGTGTGATCATTATACAGACATTTTAGTGCTTTTGAGGTTACTAACGAGGGCGGGATAGGGCATGAGTGATAAAGAGGACAAGTTGGAGGCGCAATTGACAGCCGTAATTGCGGACTCAATGGAGGCTCTCTGGCATGGCCGAACTTTTGCGATGTATTTGCTAACAATGCTTGCATGGGCTCGTCCTGTCGAAGTGTAAGGAGTTCGCCGCACCGCACCGACTTGTGAGATAGTAGTTACGCACGCCCCTACGAGGTCACTCTTCAGCCCAAGGTCTACTTAAGACTTTCCTTCGCTCTATTAGTTCAAGTTCCTCACGACTTGACCACTCAATCCAACAATCAAGCAAAAGGCAAACAAGCCGACCCTTCCCATCACGAATGATGCCTCGCAAACCCCCCTCAAACCCAAGCAAATTGACAGATAACCGGAAGAACCGTCTGTTTCCCTCGTTCCACTCACATGACTCACGTCCGTCAGTCGCCGGCAAAACTAAAACTCCTGCTGCACCCTCACCCCTCATCCTTGGCCCATTTGCACCAAGGGTTACTCCGACCACCCCGGAAAATAGTATATCGCTGAACCAAAGATTGTCAGCTGGTAACAATCCAATTCAATCTGGTGAACCTCTCTGTGCAATTTGCAAAAGTAAGATCCCCATGAACTCGAAGCTTCGACTTTTGAAGCACATTAAATCCTGTTGGGATGCATTGAGGATAGCCGCCGCTAATGCAGACAAGTAAGCTGGGTGAGAAGCTGAACACTCCTATCGTAGATATGGAGATAGAGATATCCCAGTACCAACCATCGAGGGTATATATCCAGAGGCGTCCACTTCAGATGATACAAGCTCCGAGAAGCTGGTGACATCAACGACGGTTCCAGAGCTGCAGACTACGTTGTCTGACTTCTCAACTGTTACTATACTACCACCGTCACCCAAGACTCCTCAAAGGACCTGTATAATCTGCGACACCTCGTTGGCAAACCTTTATTTGATAGATAGGCTTGTGTATCAGCGACACTGTCTTCGTCAGTAATACCCCCCAGCCCTTTATACAGGCTGCTTGTCTGTTAATTGCCACAGCAATCAACAACTATACTTTTCACAAACTGCAAGACTTCTCTATCGCTACCAACTCTCCAACAACTTCCCCCTCACAACCCAACCCGAAATCACGATTCCCACCTACGTCCGGGGCCTATACAATCTATAACATGATGCTCATCCCAACCATGATCATGCCTCGTCAGATTTTCCAGTTGAGTCTTAGACGCGCACTAGACGCCACATCTGCGCTTCGATCAAGCGTTCCAATCCGTCTAGCGAACCCGGAAACCACAGACGGCACACAACCTTTGATGATGTTTTGAGGCTACGCACACGTCCTGTACTTCTGGGATAACTCCTACATCAAATTTGGTGAGGGAGAGGTTGCGCCGCCCCCGGGTGGTGGACGGCTCTTTCATGCGCATCAAGGACGGGTTGGTAGAGTTGAACGGGAGCGTCTGTTGATAGACAGGGTGACTTTGACATGAGTGGCGAATTTTCAAGTGGTGTTAGTGAGTTTTGGGTGTGCATCGAGGAGTGAAAAGGTTCTAATCACATCAGAGGGTGTTGGGCACGAGACTGGGATAGACGATGGCCGGAGATCAACCACAATGTGCTTCGACTCTAATGAAGATGCTGCTTCTTATTCCATGCGAGATCCTGGCAGTTATGCCAGTGAGATCATCGACATCGAGCAAGCTGATGTTGACAGTGATCAACAAAAAGTAATGGAAGACTCTCCCAGTCAGCTTGACGCTACATACACCACTGCTGAGATCCATCTGTACCTAAAAGACGATGACATACACACAAAACAAGCAGACCACGACAAAGTGCGCGAAGAGCTCGCCGACTTATCCACTTCCGATGACGACTACGCATCATATACCGCCGAGATCCCCACCAGCCTACTCAGCTTAGACATCGACGTGGATCACGTCGGCAGCGATAAAATCTGGGAAAACGATACCAGTACCCTATTCTTAAATCGTACCGACAATCAGTCGGTCACTTCATCTGAAAAATCGACTATTATACTAGATGATGTAGCCATATAACCTTGGACCCTTGTGATTGCGATCAATTTATTCTATCTCCCATCCATTTCCCTCCACAAAACCTTTTCGAGTACCTCACGTCCACGACTGGCATCTATATGCCCTTGAGCACGCTCAGTCTTTATAGTTCATCTCTGCAAGCACTCAAGTTCCGCTGTGGCGATGAGCGCGGTCAAGATGTTGAGGTGGAGATGTATGAGTACCCTGGTCGCGGGTTGATTACGACGTTGCTCAAGTCAAATGTGAGGGTCTCCTTTGAGCCAGGTATGAGTTATGAGGATAGAGCGAGGAAAGTACAGGGGGGTTTGGTGTTTGGGGGTGTTGATGAGAGGAATGGTGATTGAATTGTCTGCAGTTCAGGGAGACATATCTGAATGGGTAGTTGGGAGGTTTAGTGGAAAGTCATCGCATTCCAGTGAATTGTATCTGGTACATAGCTAGCTCAGACGGATCGCTGGGCCTCCTTTTTGCAGCTGGTGTAAATATGGGTAACTATGTTACTTCCTCCGTCTCTCCCCTTTCTCACTGCTCTTGCCCTCAACATGACCTGTGATCTTTTGCTCAAAAACATCTGGATGCAAGGCACGTCCAGTCTTATCTCTGAACCGCCAACTCACCCTATTCCAGACCATACTACAGTCCTGTTGCAAGATACGCGCGACAAGACGAAGGTCATCCGCTGAGAAAGTATCGTCGGGTTTGACTTCGAGCTCTAGAGGCGCTACGATGACATTCTGTGCCGTGTTGTTGTGCGAAGTGTGCTGAGGCTGCGATTGTTGGTTCCGCTGGTTTTGGGAGGTGGCTTTGACCGTGGCGGCTTTGGAGGGCGCTTTGGAGGCGGCCTTTGCTGGAATTTTGGTGTTCCAACTGTTGTCAGCACCGAAATTGTTGTCGTTGTTGGTGTCCTGAGCAGGCGTGCCACCCCATGTTGCACCTGCAGCAACACCATCAGCAGCAGGAGTAGCATCCCAGGTGTTATCGAGAGCACCACCTCTGCCGTTTGCGTCGTTTCCAGTCGCGCCAAAAGTTTCCCAGCCTGCGGGCCCGCTATTCGTTCCAGCTGCGCTACCGTTGTTGCTCTTGTTACCCCATAGATCACCTGTATCTGCTCCGGTCTGGTCCTTGGTATCGTTGCCACCCCAACCATCATTCGGATCTCCCCATCCAGCTTCAGCTTTTTCGTCTTTCTTCTCCTCAGTAGGTCCTGCGTTGTTCCATGCGTCGGTGCCTCCACTTGCATCGGCTCTACCTCCGGTGCCCCAGGCATTGGCGTTACCACCGGTTTCCCAGGGATTGGTATTACCGCTTGTATTATTATCAGCATTCCACGCTGCATCATTACCGCTTAAGTTGTTGCCAGCATCCCCACCAGTGTTGCCCCCGAAATTGTCGTTGCCACTGCCCCAAAGATCTCCGGCAGCCCCTCCAAAGACGTCACCAGAATCGTTGCCTTCTGTCTCTTTCTGTCTCCTGCCGTTCCTCTCACTACCCTTTTGGCCATTTTTGTTCTGATTATTTCCTCCTTTTTGGCCGTTGTTGTTCTGGTTGTTGCCCTTGTTCTTTCCACCTTTTCCATTTTCTCCGCCAGCATCCTGGAGTCCATCGCCACCTCCACTACCACCCTTCTTGGCTGTATCAGGCTTCCAGTCCTTTGGTTTTATGTTCTTGAACCGACCTTTGCACTGATCTGCACTCTTTCCAACTTCTACGGCGATCTCGCTCCAGGACAAGTTGGGATTTTCGGTCTTCAACTTCATCAACCTCTCATCTTGTTGTTGTGTCCAATCACTCGCGTTATCGTCCTTGCTCTGGTCCTTCTTGTCAGACTTTGTGTCGTTGTCAGGTGCGTCGAACAGTCCGAACATGCCTCCCGCTTCGCTTGCAGCCTTCTCTGTGGCCGCTTTCTTTGAATTCGTCTTTGCACCATTGGCTTCCTTGGCCGAGTCAACTTTTGCAAGGCTAGCTGCTGTGAGGCGTTGCCTGCCTGAGCCTGTGAGCTTGCCTTTGCGCCCATCGCTAGCAGTCCATTCGACGATGCCGCCAGGCGTAGTTACCTGAGGTATATGAGTACATGGCGCTTGGATCGCTGCTGCTCGAGACTCACCATCTGAATCAGCGCATTGGGTTGCGGAGGGCGAGGCGGCGGAGGCGGGTCCTTGAAGGGCTTGTTGCTGAATCCCAGGATGTAAGACATTGAGACCTTTCGTGGAGGCAAATTTGGATCTGCCATGATGACCTGAGTCCGGAGGCAGTTGCGATGCGCGTGCCAGATGTGGGCGTTGTCTTGTATATCGCAATTGGAAACGTGGATGCGCAAGTCCTGTGTCCGAACTCGCGACGTTATACGTACCTAGAATAGGAATTGATGTAAATCAGCCGATTGGGCGAACGCAGCTGTCATAGTGGCCAATGATTGAGGTGAGAGGGAAGTGGTCAGAGTTGTCTTGGCATCAACAAACGCACCTGGTCCCCCCTGGAGTGCACGACATTAAGAGGTTGCTGCAGAGCATGGAAGTACCACAGGAACTGTTCGTGCTGAGGTTTTCATACCGATTGGACAGAGGGAAACATTGTCCACACTACTAGCATTGACCCATACATGGGTTCATTTCTCTCACCCGCTTCTCGACATTCACCTTCCGAGGTCTTCTTTGAAATCGCATGACAAAACGTAGATTTCACACACAAATTTCATCGTGTCATACTGTTAAAATGCCTGCTTATTTTTCTACATTATTATTATCGTCACCGAGCATGATTACATACTTAAGACGTAGCTAAACATGTTGCACACCAAGGTTGGTGACACTACATACTTTACGTAGCGAGCCAATCAAATTGAGAGCAGCCACAACGTCGCATATCTTCTAGTATACAGAAAGTACACGCCCAAGTTCAATGTTGATAGAGGGTGCCGAGATCATCTGCTCACTCAATTAGGTATACAATTTGGAGTGACTGTAGTGTGTTGTAAAGTAATGGATGCTGCGCATATCTCTGCATCTTACACGGTGCAGCCAGTATTCGAATTATGATTGCTGTCCGTACTCGTCGTTTACTTGGTCGCACCGCGCGATGAAGCTCTGTGCTGTCTCTTACAATATTACGGTGCAGAGTCTGGTAGCACGCTGCAGCCGGCCGCCAAATTACCTTTCAACATCCAGTATGAACACGAAGTCGACGATAAACTAGGATTTGATCTCTTTGTTATATTGTGTATGGTATTCATACTGGCTAGTAGACAACACAGCTGTGACTACACCAGCACTGTAGGTATATAGACAAAAGAAAAATCATTAAAATATGTCTGTGCTTACCAGCGTGGTCTACAACTAACAATGCTAATATCTAAGGGTATATAAAGCTGTGATAGATAACAGACATACATCAGATCACTTACCAAATATCTACCAACAGCCAGAAACGAGAGAACAACGGCTAACTTTACTCAGGCAGCGGTTTTACAAGAACACTACGGTGTACAGACCTGGGAAGAGGCTTGGGCTCTCGATGGTCAGGATTGTAACGATCGCATTTTAACACAACCTCACCATTTAACGGAAACGCTAACCATACAACTTCCCTACGAAGCTGAAAACCACCCAGACATACCGTCCTTTGACGAAAATCGAACGGGTCATGGCTGCAAAGCGCAACAACAATAGTCCAGAGTTTGTTCATAGGTTTGGGTCGGCTTTTGTAAAGACGTGTTTTAGCTGGACACTTATGCAAGAAGCCGAAGACCTACTCTACATCGAGAAACACTCTCAGGTCCGCGCACCCATCCTGTATGCTGCCTTCAGTCGGGACATTGCGGAGGGAGACCCAGATACCCGCAGATACCACATCGTCATGGAGTACATCGAAGGCGAGGAATTGAGTCCCGAGCTATGGAGGGATCTTACAATGGAGAGTCGTAAAACAATCTGCTCCAAGTTAGCTGAGCAGCTACGTCTCCTACGCGCAACTCCAGCCCCTGCATACTACGGACGGGTCCACAACCAAGGCTTTAACCCTTGTCTCAATCTCTTTCTCAATCGTTTCCGTGGGACAAGTGGTCCATACAGCAGCTACAGCGACTTCTGCAAAGCAAATATGGTGTCAACTTCGATACGCTTAGCACGACGGACTATACCATTAGAAGACCAACCAGAAAAGTTGCAGGTGCTATGTGACTATGAATCTCAAGTGAAATCATGGGGGTATAGCCAACCTACCTTGACTCACATTGACCCGAGGTTCAGCAACATAATCGTTCGCCGGGTCCAGAGCAATCAGGGTGAAGATTGGGAGGTTACATTTATTGATTGGGCAGACTGTGGATAGTTGCCTAGATGGATGCAGGCTGTCACCATGGACCAAGCTCTTAACATCTGCGGCTTTGTTGATGGCGTCTGGGAAGATTATGACAAGGAGGAGGAAGAGTTCATTAAGATGGTTTCTGATGGATACTGGGAAGAGTCTTACGATGAGCAAGTTGCCACATTTGCTAAGATTGGTGAAGAGCTTGGGATCTGGGTTTATTGAGTCGAACCATGTAAGTTGCATCCCCGCGAAGCGAGACGCACTGTGTGGCGAGACAAATAAGGGGTACTTTGACTTTCAGCAACCGCAAAGCTCATGCGCACGACAGTCTATAAAAATAATCTACTATTGCTACTTCTAATGTCTATGTTCTAATTAGCTCTAAAATTACGTTCGCATTACTACTTCTGTGCCTAATTTGTATAGCGCTTTCTCTCGTAGCGTAACAGACTTCTCTCTCTACTACGCCAATCTTAAGTCCTTATCGCTCTAAACTTTCATAGAATAACCTTATCTAAGCCTAGAACCTCCCTCTGTGGTATGAAGTCACTATCAGCCCTATGCGCGCTGCACGGCGCAATTTCATGCAGGGCCGCCATGTCGATTAGTACCTCCGTCAGAACTGAACCACCAATCTGGGCTAATACGCTGTAACCCCGCACGTCTTACCTCATATGACTGTGCAGATTGGACAAGCGCTCAGAATGTCACTAAATCTAACTCAAGGATTAGGAGCAGTATTTACGCTGAAAGGGTCAGGTGCTGATTTAGTCAGCTAACGCGTCTCAGCGTTTCTACCGTTCAATACAGCCATCATACAACTTCGAGATGCGGTCTAACACCCAGCAATAAGTACAACACGAAGACACGCCATTCACGTCGCCCTTAAGCCTTGAAATTCGACGTTGTCCTCTCCACTAATCGCCGAACGAAAGGCCTGGTCAAGCCCACCACGTCCCTATCCCTCAAGCCCACCAGCGCCTGGTTCGTAGACCGAGGAGCAGCCTAGATCTAGTCTCAGCTCGTTGAAGGGGAATACATATAGTCAGATGGAGTGGGTACGGCACTTAAAATCAAAGCCAGCGCCTTGGCGAGTGGGTTTAGTGCCGCAGGTAGCACACTATTATTGCAAACACATACAAAGGTGGGAAGGCCCCGTAAGCTCAGGCGATACAGCTGTCATACGGTCCAATAAGCAGCGGCTGCATACATAAAGCACTTCGATTTCTATAGCCATAGAGGTGTGCTTTAGTTTAACGTGGGAGGGTCATGAGAAGTTCTGGACTATTCGTGTGGCTATGCTTAACAAGACTCGACACTATCTACAGCTGCATACATTACTCTTCTCTACAGCTATATCTACAAATTGTTGCCTCCAGCGCAACTCTATAGCCGGTGCGGGTCGACCATCCTCCCTGCTAGCGGTGGCGAGTCCAAAGTATTCAGCCCACTAATTATTGGCTATAAATGTCACTAATTATCCTACCACCAAATCTATCCTTGGACCAAATGAAAGTAAATGTGACGAGCTAATGCGTAAGATCCCTAGGAAACTCAAAATTCACCAGCCTAGCACTCTACTCCTATACAATTACACTCTTGATTTCGAAGGCGTTGCAATTCTAATCCATCATCAATTACAAATCGCGAAACGCCTAGACATCTTGGGTATCTATGTGAGAGCGGGCAGCAAGGCTGGGTGGGGAGGAGGGGGTTTGCTTAAGCAGCTTGGCGATATCTGTGTGTTCTTTGCGGACAGCCCAGTGCAGCGGCGTCACGCCATACCCGTCCTTGGCCTCCTTATTAGCGCCTACCTCGACGAGCAGCTTAGCGATATCTGTATATCCGTTGCGGGCAGCCCAGTGCAGCGGCGTCCCGTCATGGCTGCCCTCAGCCTCCTTATCAGCGCCTGCCTCGACGAGCAGCTTAGCGATATCTGTACGTCCGTTGCAGGCAGCCCAGTGCAGCGGCGTCCCGTCATTCCTGTCCTTAGCCTCCTTATCAGCGCCTGCCTCGACGAGCAGCTTAGCGATATCTGTATATCCGTTGCGGGCAGCCCAGTGCAGCGGCGTCAAGCTATCCCCGTCCTTAGCCTCCTTATTAGCGCCTGCCTCAACAAGCAGCTTAGCAATATCTGTACGTCTGTTACAGGTAGCCCAGTGCAGCGGCGTAAAGTTATTCCTGTCCGGTCTCCTGAAGTCCACGTGTTTCGTATCTAGAAGAAGCTTGACGACATGTGTATGCCCCGCTTCGGCTGCCCAGTGTAGCGGAGTTCTATTTTTGTTGTCTGCTTGATCCAAGAATCCCCCGAGATCTATGAAGCGCTTCAGATACGACCGATAGTCAAGTTCAGCACAGTAGGAAATCGCGGTTCTGCCTTTTTCATCTTGGCTGTCCGGCCTTGCTTTCATCTCTAAAATGGCGCTTGAGACTTCTTCCCAATTATTCCGGACAGCCAGAGGAAGTGCTGCCTGTAGATCTTCGTGCCCAAAGTCGCCTATGGTTGTGAAACATAGACGGTACAGTGCCTCCTCCCTATGGCAGTCTCGAATTGCTTGCACAAGCGGGTGTTGTGTGCAATCGGTATCTTGGGGGGAGCCTTTATCCGCGAGAGGTTCGGTGGTCATTTTTTCTTTGACATACTTGTAGCAATCCAGAATTTCCGTGATATCTTGATTGTGATCGTGGTCGTTGCGAAAGCGATCATTCATCCAATTTACACCACTCGCCCCAAACTTCTTTCTCTCGTCGTTAGGACTCTGCGCAAGTGACCAGCGGTAGAGCTCTCCAGTTGCACGAAGGGCTGTCACAAACACACTACTGCCACTGGTCGTTGCAGTTGGTTCATTTTTGCCATGTGAGGAAGAATAGCGCTCACATGCCCATCGCAGCAAAGTTTCTGCTCGCTCCCATCCCGACTCCTGACGGTGGGTTTCGGCCCGTTTTATCAGTGCTAATACCAGGGGTTCAGGAGTAAGACTTTGCAGTTGCTTCCCCAGTGCTGGTATAATACATAGTAGCGCGGTGGAATGAGATCCCAAACCGTTCTCCACGAACGCTTTCGCGAGAGCGCTAACCGTTGGGTTATCCAGCTGTACATTGCCAGCACTCTCCACAGGAGCCAGCTCGTTGATAGACTGAAGACCTGTCGATGAGGCCATCAATCCGGCGAAGAGCTCCTGGGTGCAGATATCAAGTAGCGAATCGTTTGTCGAAACATACTGGAGTCGAAGCTTGACATGTTCGCCCAACTGTTGACCTGCCGTATTTGCAGATGTCGCAGCACTCGTTGAATCCAAGGCTCTGGACGTCATGGATTCGTATACAGGATTCCACCCGTAGAATCGATGCGATGGTTGTTGGTCCCGCTGCTTATCTTTCGGCAGAGGCTTCCAATCAGTTCCTTCACCAGTCTTAGGTTCTGTCCACAGATCCGGAGGACTGTAAGTATTGACCTTATCGAAGTCGAGGGTAGCATCGAGAAGTTTTATCGCGTTGGGACCAAGCCAGAGATCCATCTCACCCTGTCTATTGGTCTCACGATCCCAGTTATGGTCATCGGGGCCAGCTGAAACAATTCTTTGCCGCTTGATTCTTTCCGCTTGGGAAATTTTGTGGCCAGAGTCGTCCTCAGTTTCCAGTCGATTATCTGAGACCAAAGACCAATTCCAGAGCCCTAAGATCGCTTCCAGTCGTGCAGAGTCAACTCTCCAACCGTTTTGTGATGACTCAGGTGGCGGCTTGAGAATAACGCTGATTAGTTGCCCAGGGAGAGTTGACGCGTCACCATTGGACGAATCGACTGCTTTGACCCGAAGCGTTATATCTTCTTTGCCTTGGTACTTGCGCATAAGACTTTCTGCAGCCAGACAAATTGCGGCAGATAATTTCTTGGCATTTGTGCGAACTTTGACATAGTCATCCTTCCACTTCTGATATTCTCGATCTTCAATGTTGCTGAAGGCTATGTGGCCCGTCAAATGAGCAAGTCGCTCTCGGATTGGAAGCAAGTCGTTGCCATCGACTTGACTGATCGGATCTGCCTGAGGCGCCGTGGGACATTGAGACCTGCTTGTTGGAACTAGTCGGGCCTCACTGATGGATTGGTCGCTCTTGCTGTGCGAAGATGAAGCGTTAGAAGACTGTGTTTTGCCTTCTATAGCTTTCTCATGCTGTCCGTTAATGCGCCAAGACGGTTTCTGCTGGGACTTCTGATGAGCAATCTCAAACGCTAGCCAGTCAAGCTCGTATCCCGCAATCATATCGGGCATATTCTTCAATTTATTGGCGTCTCTGCCGAGGCGTTGCATGCGGAGAGATCCCCGCAAGATACTCATGATGACGGTGATGCCCAGTTGCGCCAGAGAGACCCAAGCTCTCATTCCGCGGAGACCGATGAATTGCATGAGGTATCCGATCAGCACCGCTAAGACGGCAAAGAAAGTATAAGACTCAAACTTCTCATCAAGGTCCTTCATCGAAGAGATCCAGTCTACGAGCGGGTCATCTGGTGCCTCGAAATATGCAAACGGATCAAAACTTTGGTCGCCGATGACTTGAGGGCCGGGCTGGAGCCAGAACAGACGTGATCTCCGAGACGAGGCCGGATCGCTGCGATGATATCGAGTTTCGCATGTCGTTTGCCCGATGAGAGCCGCGCAACACCACATGCCGCCGCACATGAGGACTGTGCCTACGATGAACATGATTGGTGCGTAATCCCTCGAGGCGGACGCGTTTCCGTTGAGATTCCAATGCAGAATCCAAACGCCGACCCCTGCCAGAACAAGAACTCCCACTTGAAGGACCAAACCAACAGCGGCAACTGCGACGAACACCCGCGGCGGTCGCTTGACGATGCCGACGTTGAGAGAGAGATTCGGATTTGGAGCGAACATGTTGCGGTCGTTGGGGACGATTCTCGTGCGCCGTACCCAGTCGTTGTCGTCGGTGCCCCTCTGAAGATAAGCTCGAAACAGGAATAGCCCCGTTTTGTCCTCCTCGGAAGACTGCAGTTTCTCATTGCCGCAGCGCGGAACATGGACAAGCTCGATGATACTTGGCCGGCCGAGTACGCGAGTGATGCCGCCTCTGTTGAACAGTTCACACACGTCCCTGCTTGTGGATGTGCACAATTCGGCCTCGACCGTGCCATCACCTTCTTGAGACCTCCCGATGAAGGCACGAAGGGAGGAGTGTCCGCAAACTCGAATCGCTGAGACGATCGCGGTGAGGATACCAATTGGAGCCATGGCGAAGATGAAATAGTCCAGAAAGGACGTGCTCTCACTGAGGTATTGCCGCGTCATGGATTCGCCGAATAGAACGAGAAGAGGACCAATGTCTGTGGCCAGGTTATTGGAGAAATCGGATAGGCTGTCGGCGTCAACGCCGACAAAAGTGACGGCACAGAGTAGGAAGAGCACGTGTTTAGCCATGACTGCCTTAGTTGATAAGAATAGGACGAGTTGCTAGTGATTTATCGTAACCCATAGTTTTGGTGTGCGAAACTGGTCAGGACGGGGGAGTAGTGTTTCTTGACCAGGCTGTCGGCCGTTAGGTTAAAGATGAGGAGGGATGTCAACTCTCCCGGCTGAAAGTAGGTGCGTTAAGCATCAATCAAAAGCAACTACGGACTCCTGCACCAGGAAGCATTGCGCGGATTGCAGTAACGAATCAGATTGATGACATTAGCGCTGCATACGAGTCGTCATGCAAGGGCTGGCGAATTGACGGAGAGGGCCAGCACATTATTGCAGCTAGATCACATCTGTGGCGGCCAACTGGGCGTAACTTACAGTACACCCCTCATAAGCGGGTTGCCAGCGCGCGTTGGAGCGCGCGTTGGTGCGATTCCTTACAAATCGACATTTCTCTATACGAATTTTGATAGTGCGGTGGCATAGGCTAGTGTCGCACTGAGATGTGCTAGTATGGGGTGCTAGGAACAATATATGATGAATAGCAGAGTTGTATTGTGTGTGTGTTGTTTGTTGGTGTAATAGTCACCCTAGCCCCAACAGCTTATCTAGATTCCTTGGCAAGATTACTAATGCAGTTCCTTCCTCAGGCTTACAGAGATGATGCTTTGGCCTTCGACATCTAGCAATCCGTTCACAAGAGGGCTGTGTATATAGTGTGACGTGACCATTGGCAGAGCAGCTGAAGGCGCAAGCGAGATATTTGATCTTTGGAAGAGGGGCATAGAATTTGTATACATACACATATGGGAGACGAATTGAGCTTTGTCGGTTGGTCTCAAGCTTCGTGGATTACCACAGTAAATTCAAAAGTCTTCGTCGCTGGTCCTAGCGCAGCCCTGCACAGATCGACGGAGACTTCTGAATTTACTGTGGTAGCTGCATGTCCGAGGCGAGCGCTCTAGATGCTGACATGGCGCGGGCCGTCGCGCGGGTCCACACATGCGGGGAAGGGGATGAGCATCTAAACACAACACAAAAGACGTGTCGGCGTCGCCCAAGTCACTGCCAGCGGTCAGCGACCGCGCACACAGGGAGAAAGCAAAATAATTGAAGCTTGAGGGCAACATGCTATGCCAAGTGTACCTTCACATTTGGCTTGCTGCATGCAGCCTCGATAGCTTATGGGTCATTTATTGCAAGAGTTTGAGGCTGCTGATGGGTTAGCCTCGTTAGTCGGGTGCTAATGATCGGGGCAAAGCGGGAGTGGGTGGGCCCACGCCAGCTGGATGCGGAGGAGCTGGGACAGAAGATGACAAGTACCCAGCCAACCTCCTTCACTAATGCATCAGCATGCTGCGATATTAGATCCAGCCTAACGCATAGTATCGAGCTTTTCACTTGTAGGTCGTCATAAACGCATTGTCGAGCGCGAGTATCATGGCGGTCGTACATATGAAATAGGCCCATGCCAGTGTCGGCCCTGCAATTATTCCGATTTTGGGTCAGCTGACTGCTTCTCTGTATAAAAATCAAGCACACAAATTACTGTAATTGGTTGAGCGGTAGCATGATTAGCAATATTTGCGGTAGGCGATTAAAGCGCAAAATGCTTTGAATTCGCCACCGCTAGCAAGGAGGATGGCCGACCCGCACCAGCTATAGGATTGCGCTGGAGGCAACGGTTTGTAGATATGGCCAAAGAGAAGAGTGCTGTATGCAGCTCTAGTAGTGTGGAATCTTGCCAAGCATACCATAGGTAGCCACCACTACATCTCTGCTAGTATTCCTCCCTCACAAACATAGATGATCCAGATGCCTAGAGGCCCTCAGACGTCAAACACATCTCCACTGACCCCAAAAACTGCAGTGCTCATGCAAAGAGCCGCTGGTCGTTTGACCGTACGACAGCTGTATCACCAAGACATGCGGAGCCTTTCCACCTTCGTATGTGCTTGCAGTTGAACCCACATGCCAAAGCGCAGGCTTCGATTGCCAGGCTTGCCGCGCTCTAATTCAAAGTATCCTTCCTATTACATCATATTCCTCTTCCAACAAGCCAAGACTAGAGCTGACTGCGGTCTAGGAATCAGCACGCTGGTCAACTCAAGAAGCACGAGGGCGTAGAGGGGCTCAATTAGGTCGTTCTATCAGTTAGTGGAAGGACAACAGCGGATATCAGCATTTCAGGCGGCGCGATAGTAGGTATCGCTGTGCTTTGGACTGCGTCTCAAGGAGTATGGGGGTCGCTGTGTCAAGGCTGACAAAACAAGCACCTAGCCTTGCCTTATCACTGCTCCCAATCCAAGTTAGATTTTATAATAATCCAAGCGCTTAGCTCGCACAGCCACACATCCTTCAGTAAAATACCTGTAGGTGTATGAGGTAAGACGTTCGTAGTTATCTCGCATTAGCCCAGATTAGTACTCGCTTCCGCTAGAGGTACCTTTTAACGAGGCGACCCTGCATAAATCTGCCTGCGATAGCGCGCATAGGGCTGATGATAACTTCCTAATATTATATAGAGATTGTGAGGGTAGGATAAGGCTCTTCTATATAACTTTAGAGTGAAAAAGGCTTAAGGTTGCCGCTGTAAGGAGAGAAGTCTGTTATGCCACAACACAAAGCGCTATACAAATCAGGCGCAGAAACAACTATGCAAACGTAATTTTTAGGCAAAGGGAAATATAAAAACTTAGAATTAGCTGCAGCTAATTATTTTCGTAGAATTATGGCAATATTCGTTGTGCACATGAGCTTCTGGTTGCTGAAAGTCAAAGTACCCCGCGTTTGTCTCGCCACCCAGTGCGTCTCGCGACGTAGGGATTGACCTTCCAACAATTTGATTTTTTTTTTCGTAGAGATAGATGGTATGAAGGATCAGAGTGGATTATCATTGTTTGAATTCCATGCATGCAGATATTGAGTCGCCAGTATCTGCAAGACATGATCCCTCCACGTGTCAAAACTCGGGTACTGATGTTGTCGAGCTATCGTACAGGCTCGTTTGAAACTGTCGCGGTCGCTAAGCCAACCATGTTCCCGGATTTGACCAGTTTGCTTGGTGTTATTTCGACTTCCGCTGGCGGTTCTGAGAAGTAATTCATAAGATGCTGATCTAAAATCATGCAAAGATGGTATTGCTTAGTGCGAGGGTTTTCTTTTGGTCACCAATAAGAAGCGATCCTTGCGCACGTGAGTCATCGTTGTTGTAGATTTAGGAGAGGGAGTTGAGAGAGGAGAGATTGAGGGCATGAGAAAATGTTGCTGTCGCTTGGGGAGGGTACTAAAGCTTCCATATAATGAAGTCCTTAGGGGGGGCATGAGACAGTGGCCGAAGAGGCGTTTCGGAAACATGCTGTCTTGGGCGCAGTCCACCTGGTGAGATCAAATGCAGGGTCTACGGCAAGGAGTTGCCGGTGACACAACCAACGAAGAGCCGACGGTGTATCATGTCGCGATGAAAGGTGAAGCTTTCTGTCTTGGATGATGTCTGTGTCAAGGCTGCACATGATATGGGGGGCCGGTTGAACGTTCCGCCTAGCGCGTCGTCTGGGCCCTTGCATCCCCGGCTTGCGGGCAACAGCTGGCATCTCCGTGTATAGCTTGGCGGGCGCTCCCCCAAAAAACATCCCTCGCCCAAAAGCATCCCTCGGCGGTCAAATACACGACAACACGATAGTCAAGAGCATTCCCACGACTGTGACAATGATGTTCCCCTCTCTAGCCGTCTTCGCCGCAGCGAGCAGCCTGCTGTCCTACGCGACGGCGCACAGCATCCAGATGAAGGCCCACCAGCGCGAATGCTTCCACGAATCCCTGCACAAGGACGACAAGATGACGGTCACGTTCCAGGTTGGCGACCGGGAATTTGGAGGCAGTGGAAATCTGGAAGTTGACTTTTGGGTGAGTATTGGACGGGGCAAGAAGTAGAGCCAAGGGCATGAAGGCTAATGTAACGGGACCTGTAGATCGAGACACCCTCCCGCTCCTACGAGGTTCACGAACGCGGCGTACCCGGCGGCGATTATCACTTCACCGCGAAAGAAGACGGGAAATATACCTATTGCTTCAACAACGAGCACTGGGGCGCAAACACCAAGGAAATCTCCTTCAACGTCCACGGAATTGTCTACGTTCCTGAGTCAGAGGCGCCCCAGGATCCATTGGAAAAGGAGGGTAAGGACTGACCGGAGGAATTCACGCGAAACGATGACTGATTAATCGATAGTCCGCGAGATGTCAGAGCTCGTCTCGCAGGTCAAGGACGAGCAGAGCTACATCATCGTCCGGGAGCGAACACATAGGAACACGGCAGAGAGCACCAACGCGCGCATCAAGTGGTGGAGCATCTTCCAGCTCATGGTACTCATTGGTCAAGGTGTCTTCCAGGTCTGGTGGCTGAAGCGCTTCTTCGAGGTACGAGCTATTGAACTGACCAAGTCTAATTACCAAGCTTCAATTCACTGATCCATGCCGTAGGTTAAGCGCGTGGTATAACGTCCGACGGCATATTGTTTGCGTGTAAGAACCTTGTGCTTCTCTTTTTCATAGTCATGCATTCTGAAATTGGCGTTTGAGCGTCTACAAGAGCTGGTAGGTAGACGAAAAGACGGAGTATGGAGGGCTAGGTCTATATCCCGTCTCATCGTTGGCAATGACAGCTTTCCTTGTGTTGGCCCCCAGTGATTGCCGTCTGGCTACCCACCGTCTCAATTCTCCTACACTGACCAGAACTTCATTCTCCTTCTCATCACATCGCACTGGCACAGGACTTGCATCTTATCCGACGCAGTAACTAGTGGAAGCTGCTACCTCTGGCTCCGTTCACCATGCTCCAGGGCTGTCACGCCTGCTGCCAAGCCTCGTGCCTGCCTTCACCTCAAGGGCTCGTGCTTTTGCAACCCCACGCGACCTTATATAAACAGTAAACAGAGCCGGCTCAATGTCACTAAACATGATCAATACAGCTCAAGCGAGTGCAGTTGACATCAATGGAACCCACTCCAAACCGTCACCAGATGCCAATGCAGCAGCAGCAGCATCTGGTCACTCAGACTTTGGATGACACTGCACAGCGACAGAGCGCTCCCCGGCCGAGCGCTCACTTCCATGTCGGCCAACATGAGGCAGGTGCAGACGTCCCCATGCATGGCATAAGCCCAAGCAACAACCCATCCCTAAACTTCATCTCCGTGCCTGCACCAAGGCCATACCAGTATGCACCAATTGGGGACGTCGGGAGGCCACTAACCCCACCACGTCAGTACGACGAAGAATACAGCCCTCTGTACCAACAAAATGCACATTATCATCAGTATGATCAGTACGGAGCCTTGCCAGCGCCAACGCCACACCGACCTTCCGACTACCGGCTCCAGTCGCAATACACCTCAGATTACCTACCGGCCCATTGTGCACCCCAGGACTGGAACGAAAGCACTGCTCTGCCCACACGATCACCCTCGTTTGCCGGACTGTTGCAGAGTCAGACAGGTTCGACCCACGCAGCTCCACAAGCAGCACCTCCGCCACCTCTTCGTCCACCTGTCCAAGAGTGGCCGACACACAACCTGGCCTTTCATCATGCTCAGCCTATCCGCATATCGAACAAACCTAACTCAAGCCTTTCACTTGAAGAGGAGATACGGAGGAAGCAAGAGATATACCGGGAGAAGGGCGCAAGGAAGCGACAGAGGGTCCAGGAACAACAACAGAATACAGACGCAATGCTCGCGCAACGAGCAGCGTATGCAGAGATGCACCGCTCTTCCACATCACGGCCGAGCACGAAGCGGAAGAAACACAAGACAAACAATATGATCCAGGACCTCGTCGCACCGTTGCCCATATCTCATCTGCGCCAATCCCCGCCTTCGTTCTACTCTTCTGGAGCTGAATATCCATCAAGTCCGTACAGTGTTGGAGCACCCCAACAGGTGGCCCATGATACCTCTGCAGCTTTCTACAACCCTGAGATGCACCACACCGACTTCCCCAACATCGAACAGCAATTCCAACTCAACAGCAGTCCACAGCCCCTACTCAGCCACAGCAAACAGCGCCAGCCAAAGCGCAGTAAATCATCCCACCCCCCACCACAACCCCACCCACCGCTCCCTCCAAGACCAAACTACGACGCCCAGCCCCAAGAGATAACAAACATCTACGAAGACTACAAATGGTCCATAACCCTCTACACCCTCGACCCCTCCCAAAACTTCCCCTACGCCCAGTCCTTCCTCGACGCCCTCATCACCACCACCTTCCCCTCCCAACCGCACAACTACAAATGGGCCTCCCACAGCACCCGCGGCTTCATCGAGCACGGAACCCGCTTCTCCCTCCTTGTGCTGCACAATGCCGCGAACCCGTTTACCTGGGGCTCAGCACCAGAGTCTACCACCACGATTGGCGTGTATGGACGATATTGGTATTTACACGAGGACATCCATTGGATTACGTTTGCGCCTGGGCTCGCGGATGTGCTGGGAGTAGCGCAGCAACAGGGTATCATCGCGGTGGCGAGGAAGTGGGAATGCGATATGCCTGCGCGCGAGAAACGGTTTCATAGGGCGTATTGGCGGGCCGCGAGGATGATGGCACTAGGGGGGTTGTTGAGGCGGGCTGGGGGCACAGATGTCGATGGTGATGTGCTGGATGCGCCGTTTGAGGATGGGTTTGAGGTGCATGCGGGGGATTTGCAATCAGGGTGGGATGAGGGGGTTACGGAAACGGGGGAGCACGAGGCAAAGGTTCTGTGGGAGAGGTTGTTGGAAAACTTGGAGTTGGAGGATGTGCCTGAGGGGGGGTGGGAGCATGTTGTCACTGGCGGGAGTGAGATGGAGGAGTTTGGTTGAGTGAAGAGATGCGGTTGGTTACGTGCGAGGAACTTGATTGGGATCTGGGTAGTGGTGTTTGGTTGCGGTTTGTGATGGGTACATGGGGGTCCTGGGAGCAAGTTGCTAACTCCATTAGCTTCCGAGGCTTCCATCTGTCTATTCCTAAAAGTATCCTACATGTACGATGGTAGTAGAAATCAGCTGAAACTCGTGCGTCAAGTTTACCTCAAAAGTCCGTGCTGCAACGGCTCACCCTTGTATTCCCAAGACTACTCTAGCCAAGTCACACAACCACGCCCAAGCCTCTGAGAAGAAAGTTTCAACCTCACTTCCCCCTACTAACCCTAATTTTGTTAAAAGCCGGTTGAAGAAAATAACACTACTCGTCCTCATCCTCCCCCTCATCCAAACCCAACGTCTCCACACTCTCCACCAGCCCCCCACACCGCTCCCTCATCTTCTTAACCCCACCCTTCCTCCCCTTCCTCTTTTTCCCACTGCCCTCCACCACAGCGGGTGCCTCCCTAACCCACCTTGCAATCGCCTCGGCGCGCTCCGTACTAATCGGGTATTCGCGGCCATCATCTTGTGCCCAGCGTTTTGGCTGCGGTGTCGCTGGTGCTGGTGCTGGCGTTTGTTGGGGCGACGAGGTTGTTGATGCTGTTGTGGAGGGTGAATTGTTGGTTTGCGTTTGCGTTTGCGTATTTGTATTTGTATTTGTATTCGTCTGTGTAGCCGTAGCCGCGATTTCATCTTCCCTAAATCTGCGTTCGCGGGCCCGGACAGCGCGTTGAAAGGATTCTTCGTCTACGACGCGTTCATCGGCCAAGGCTTCGAGAATGGCTTCATGTTTTTGACGCTCGCGCCTTTGGGTCTCTGTTTCTGGTTTGGGGCCCGCGGGGCCTTTTGCTCCGTTCTTGGCGAGCTCGGTGCCGGGGTTGTTGGATTTCGTTTGGCCGGGGAGGGGAGCAGGGCGGCAGAGTGTTTCCCATGGCGTGCTAAGGCCGATCCAGTTCCCTGCTCGGCGGAGGACTTCGATCCAGTCTGCGCGTGCGGGGGAGCGGGCAGCAAGGAAGATGGGGTAGCCGTCGCAGATGCGGGCTAGGCGGGCGGCGTTGTGGGCGTGGCGGAGGTGTTCTTTTGGAGGGGTCTGGACGAGCGCGTGGCAGAGGAGGAGGGAGTGGAGAGCGTCGGTGAGGAGGGGATGGTAGGTTATGCTTTCGTGGGAGTCGGCGAAGGCAGTTGCTGCTGCGGAGGCGGAGGCGGAGGTGGAGGTTGGAGGGTACGGTGGGAGAGATGGAGGGGGTAGCGGGGAGAAGAGTGAGGATACAGAGTGGATTTCTGGAGGTGGGAGCTTGGGCCATGACGAACGATCTGAGGATTGGATTTGTTGGCGTCGAATGGGAACCAGGGCGTCCGAGGTGGATGAGGAGGTGTTTGAGGATTCAAGGAGGCGGTTCATGTTCGGTTTGATCTTGTCGGAGGCGGAGTAGGACGTGTGGTTTTGGCTATTGCCTGAGTTTCCTCCCAATCGTCGGAGGAACTCTTCGGCAAGATCGGCGGAGATGCCAGGTGTATAGTCGAAGTGGGAGAGAAATGCCGTGTAGTCTCTTATAGCGCGTTTTGCGTTTTGGCGTACTTGCTTGCGGGCTTCTGCACGGATTTTGTTTCCTTCCACATCTTCTGGAGTTTCGGGCGTGACTTCTTGGCCTGACTCCATTTGTGCCTCTCTTCGTGCTTTTACTTCTTCTGCTTCTCGCAGGCCATCCAAGGCTGCGTGAACGTGTTGGCAAGCTATTGTGAAGTAGACTCCGGCTCTGTGGAACAAAAGCTGCGTCTCCAGCGAACTCGGTTGATCCTCGTCCGCTATCTTGACTTCTTGTCTCCAATCTCGCCCATGTTGCTCTTGGTATGTCTTGGCCAGCACTAATTGGTCTTTGCCTGCGCGATGTTGGGCCATGAGGTATCGCGCCGTACTAAGGGCCTCGCTCAGATCTTTTGCCGAGTTGACGAAGTCTTGCTTGAAGATGCGCGTCAACGCGCGCGTTCGCAGGGGGCTCCCATCGTTTGGTCGTTCGGCGATGATGTCATTGAGGGTATCGAGCGGCGTGCACTGCGCCATCATGCGACTTGGTATCTTCTCGTGGAAGAAGTGCACGTACTTTGCATCGAGGTTTCCCGGGTCGCGCTGCAGCACCAACTGCGCCACGTCTTCCAAGGTGCTTGCGCTCTGCATGGTTGCCACGCTCGCAGCGATCTCGTCCAAGTGGTAGGCCTGGCTTAATTTACTCGTCGCCAGCTCGCGCATGCGGTGTTTGCGCTCTCTGCTGAGTTTTGAGGTGCCCCCACCGCCATAGCCTATCCCCAGCGCCGCCGCATTTCCGAGCATGTGGTTTCCCCCATTCAGACTATTGTTTAGCGCCGCAGACGTCAAGCCAGAGGTTGCGCGTACGGCCAGGTTGGTCGCCTCGTCGACAGCCCTCCTAATCTTGACCAGGTCGTAGAAGACGGCGGGGTCGATTGGGTGCGGGCGTGGGGAGAGGTAATTGCTGTGCGCCAGGCTCTCGAGCACTTCGGGCGGGAGTTGCAGCCATGGCCCATGGAACGACGAGATGTAGCGCCAATGCCTGCAGCCACCACAGTCAGCGCATGGCCGCTCACAGAGGGAGAGCATACCCGCCCAAACTCACTTGTTGCGACAAATTATGAGCGCCGACGTCGAGGGCTCGTTGGCGGGCTTCTTTGCGGTCGCGCCGTTGGCCTGCGGCGACGATGAGCTCGACGCGCCGCCGCTGGGGACACCGTCGACGGGCGCGCTGCTCTTCTTGCGCACCATGTTGCAGGCCACGAGGGATCAGAGGGGAGATTCCGAGTCTGCCTTCTTTGTGCCTTCCCCAGATTCTGTCGTCGACAAATTTCGGCTTGGCGTTGGCGGAGAACGGAGCTAGTCGCTCTCTCGCCGACGCCTGCTGCTCCCAGCATCGTTCCTCACCCACCCACCCGCTCCCCGCCATCACCAATGCTTTCCTTCTTTGCCGTGCCCATCTACAGAAAGCGCACTCTTCATCGCGGTGTAGTGCGGGTACCCGCTGGTTGCCCTGCAGCGCGAGCAGAATCGTCCCAGATAGACGCAGTAGGGCTACCTGCAGCGAACGCGTGCCACTAGTCGCGTCCTCACCGAGGCCCAACGGGAACATCCGGTGCTCAAGGGGGGTCTCAACTAAGCACATCGCAGAAGAATTCAGAAGAATTATACTCGCACACCTATTCATACCTATTCCTCTATTTCCTTAGTATTTCATGTCTCAATTTCCAGTCTATGAGCAAATTCACACTCTCAGCCCAAGCATGCAAGAATCGACTAAGAACCAGCATACCATCATACGACATCTGCCCCTTTCCTTGACTGATCTTGTGCCCCCAGACTTCGAGGAATTCGGCACCTTCGATGGTCATTGGGTTCAAGGCCCCCTCGGTCACAAAGTGGCTTGCAGTGGCTGCCTCCTCATCGCCAAGTGGTCGTGCCTCCTTCTGCCGTTTGAGCCGTGCTTCCCCTCAACTCGCACATGGTTCCAGGCTTGATCACTCCCTGCATGGCGTCTCCAGTTCGCTTTGGCGTGCATTCATGAGAACAATTTGATTAACGGCACCTTTCTTATCCGTCTGGTGGAAGCGCAGTCACCAGCCGTCTGGTACACTCAATGCCCAGCTGCGACGGCTTGCAAGCAACAGGGTACCTACGGTCAGCTCATGCCCAGCATCAGCGACATATGTCCCGATCCAATCGAACTTCATTCATGGACAACACTGCGCGCAATGCAGAGACACCACTCAGCTGCTGAGACCCCCGCGAATGCCCTCGATCCACCAGCAACGGTCTTGAGACGCCTCAAATGCTTCGCTCACAATACGCAGTCTGCTTCGGCATCAGATGTCCACATAGACGACTACAAATCTAAAAGGGCCTACATACGCACCAAACCGATCGCTGGTCCCATTGGCCATCTGCAAATCAGTCACATTCCTAATACAAGCGCTACAATCGAACCATAGGCTTGCACCTGCCTTGTGAAATCCCACCTGGGTGACCTGCATGAAACACTCGGCATACACTCGGTGCGACAAGCGGCCGTGTTTCCTACGAAATCGGACATGTCGACTGCTCATCTCAGTATGTTGTCCGTATGTTTACAGGGCCTGTGTTTGCATGGACAAATCAGTGGAATGGCTGCTACACTACGGAAAACATAGCTGGCATTCCATGCAGCTGAGACGTTCTTGCTACAGTGCCGACTTCCAACTGCGCTGTCCAAGATGTCTGATCCGTTACCCTAATCAGACTGCTTCGTTTTTCCTTTGCTGTCGCCTTGGCATCGAGTCCACGTGTGACACCTAATGCCTAATGCGCGTGGGACGGCTCGCTTGCAAAGCAGCTGTTCGTGGCCATAATCTATGATGAATCCTTACCTAAGCGCCGCCTCACGAAGAGGGGTAAGAGGTACATACCATTAGGTAGCTGGGTGCAACAGTTTTTGCACATGCCAAATCCAACAGACGTTGCACGCACCAACGTGCAGCTCAACGCGGCTCAACTGCCGCATTCTATCGGTTGAGGCTCATGAGATCGTCGTTCTCTTGTTTGCACATTGTACAATCATCTGCGTTGAAACGAGGCACGTTTGTACCGGGTAATACTCGACAAGGTTCCTTGGCCACTTATTCGTGGAGCTTGACAGAAAGCTTATTTGAGCGGCGCTAGTGTTGCAACTCCATGACCGGGCCTTGAGCCTTGCGGGATGGCTGACGGAAGCTAGCACTACTGATATGAACTGCGGGGTAATGCCCGCGCTTTTGAGCACCCCTCAAGCAGACGATGAGAGTTGCGAAGCGGCGTAACTTCAACCCAAGCGCAGTTCTTGTGCAGTAGATGTCAGGCTGTTTCCTCGACGCCTTGAAAACCACCATGTGTCGCCCGGAATATGTCATTGCGCATGAGGTTACACATGAAGCCAGGTGCGAGCTGATCCTGCTGAGGAAGACATGCAGCCACGCAAGTGTCATCTACAACCACGCTTATTCCCTGTTCAAAATGGCCTACGTGACAAGGCTGCTGCACCTTTATCGCATGGGATACTTGAAATCACGACAGCGTGCAGGTATCCACCTGGCTCACAGCTGGCGCTTCGTTACCTCAACTCGGAAGGTCGACTACGATATCACTTCCTGCTATTTACAGTTGATGTTCTCATTGGATACCGACCGGCACATCTGCTAACCCTGATTTGCCACGAGGATTGGCAGTCTAAGATAGTAGCATGGGTGTCCATCTAGACGGACCCAGCTCGTTTCGATGCTTAGTGACATTTGATGTGGGTGTAGTGTCTAACAGTCTCGTAGGTGCAATCACTACGCCATCGACTAGGAACTAGGTTAGTCGGCACTGTATCACTTCGCCGGGCTTCAAGCTCCCCTACCCTTCCTGTAACGGATGAAGAAGATATCTAGAGGCAGCGCTGCGCCGGCTACAGCCTTCCTCTGCCAGACCACAGCGCAGTGCCTTGCTCTACGCTTATCGACTTTTCTCACTCTACCTTCAACTGTTTTGCGTCTTTTTCGATCATGGAGTACCTCAGGAACATGGGCAGGAGTACTCAGGAGGCCATAGCCACCGATACGACTCTCCAAAGGACTGTTCGATATGGTGCAAAGGCTATCCGTGCCGCACCCTCTGTTGCTGGCCAGTATCTTATCGAGAAGGCACCGGTGGTTCACTGGTTGCCCAGATACAATCCACGTTGGCTGCTGAATGACACCCTTGCTGGCATCACCGTGGGTGTCTTATTGATTCCGCAGTCTCTAGCATACGCAAAGATTGCTACGATACCTGGGGAGTTTGGGCTAATGTCCAGTTGGCTCCCTAATTTTCTGTACTTCATCATGGGTACCTCCAAAGGTAAGTCACTCGAGACCACGACGACGACATTTGCTGACAAACCTGCAAGATCTATCGACTGGGCCTACTTCACTGATGGGTCTGCTCACAGCTGAGATCATCCGCGACATCTCGAAAGAGGGCTATACTCCACAAGCCATTGCCTCTGCGGTAGCCATGTCGGTTGGCATATACTCTATGGCGATTGGTCTCCTGAAGCTCGGCTTCCTACTCGAGTTCATCTCTGTTCCTGTATTGAGTGGCTTCATCTCCGCAGCCGCTATCGTCATCATGCTCGGACAAATCCCATCACTATTCGGCATCACAGTGCCTACCGGGACCGCGAAGATCATCCATGATTTGTTCGCAAAGATTCCTCAGTACGACGGTCCGACTGCCGGTGTTGGGCTCGGCGGTATTCTTATGCTTTACCTCATGCAGAAGATGGGCCAACGTTGGGGCAAAAAGAGCAAAGTCATTTGGCTGCTTGCACTCGGCCGGAGTGCAGTCGTTCTGATACTCTTTACTGGTATCTCCTATGCTGTCAACAAGGATCGTGACGATGACCCTGTCTTTGCCCTTAGCAAGGTCAAGTCCGACGGAATTGCTACGCCTCGCATGCCCGACTCAACCCTCATTGGCAAAGTGTTTCCGCGTGCTATTGCACCCTTCATCGCCGCAGCACTGGAACATCTTGCTATTGCCAAAGCGTTCGGTCGTAAGAATGAATAGTAAGTCCATGTTTTCATCATGACATAATATACGTACTAATTCCAACACCAGTGTGACCGACCCTGCCCAAGAGCTTGTCTACCTAGGCTTCACCAACTTCTTCAACTCCTTCTTTTCCTCCATGTCTGTCGGAGGCGCCATGTCTCGCACAGCCGTCAACTCGGAATCAGGCGTCAAGTCCCCGGCTTACGGCATAATCGCTGGCTCTGTAGTCATTCTTTCCATCTTCAAACTCAGCCCAGCATTGTACTGGATCCCCAAAGCCACTCTCGCCGCCATCATTGTCACAGCCGTCTGGCACATCGTGATCCCGCCCAAAGTCTTCTACGGCTACTGGCGCACCTCTCTCGTCGACTTCACAACCGCCATGCTCGCCTTTTGGCTCACCCTCTTCGTCTCCTCTGAAGTCGGTATCGGCACGGCGGTAGGCTTCAACATCGTCTACCACCTCCTCTTCATGGCCTTCCACCGCGTGCGCCGCGTAACTTCCATCACCATCTCGTCCAACACTCGCCCCGCAGGCTCCCACGCCATCCCCCTCGATACACAAGTCTTCCGCATCCACCAGTCCATGCTCTTCTACAACGCGTACCGCATCAAAAGCCAGTGTCTAGATCAAATCCAAACATACAATTCTGGTGACGTGCAGACGCTCGAGGCTGCACATGCAAACCGCAATTGGAGCGTTGCGGGGAACCGCCGCGCCCTGCGTCTTAGGACTAAAGCTGAGATATTGGAAGAACCGGTGCAGAGTCGCAGTGTAGTCCTCGATATGGCGCGCGTACATAATATCGATACTACGGGTCTTACCGCGCTGAAAGATTTGCAGTTAGATATTGAGAAGTTTGGGGGAAAGAAGACGCAGTTGCGTCTTGTGGGGTTGAATGAGAGGGTTAGAGAGCGATTTGCAAGGTTTGGGTGGGCGGTTTGTGATGTTGATGAGGCGGAGGTGGGCGATGGAGGGAGTGGTGGGAAGAAGATGGTGATGTATGGGAGTTTGGAGGAGGCGGTGTTTAGAAGGAGTAGGAACTTTTCGAGGGATGATGTTATTGAGCCGGTGGAGGTTAAGTTTGTGGGAGGTGATAAGGAGAAGGTTTAAGGGGTTCCCTTTTGTTCACGTTTAGAAGTGGCCATGAAGGTAGGCCTGCGGGACAGGCTGGCGTCTGTAACGCGAGGATGGTGGTATTACATATGTTCAATATGAGCTCCGGTAAATTCACGTTTCTCTTTGCTTGGGTATCAATGCAGACCGCAGTTTTAGTTTTCACATGAGAGTACACTATCCTGACATACATCTTCCATAGGAGCAAGCCGTTGCTCAACTTCCCTTTCATGACAAAGATGGCTGGGGCCAGCCTGATTTAGACTGGTTTCTTCCCGTATGCGCCTGCATATGGACTTCTCACTCTTTCAATTCTTCTCGCGCAAATAGTCGTAATGTGAGTGTCGTAACGGAGTAGTTGAACATGCGCGACGCACTCCCGGCTGACTTGAGCTTTCAAGAAGCTGGGGCAAGCCAGGCGGACTTTACGTGATACCGCTGCAAACGACTGGCTATCGCCATCTCAGCTTATGCCTCTACCCTCTTCTACAAACGTGCCTACATGGTGCAGCATGTCACGCGCTCCTGCTGTCCCCACTGTCGCAATCGCCACCCCAGCCCTTCGCCAAACATTGCTACTCGCGTGCCAAACTTCCGACTCCAAAGCCAGCGACACTCCGAAAGGAGAACTGGAAAATCGCGCTCAACGACAAATAAATATGCCAAACAGGAGGCCCTCGATGTCCTCTCCTTGACCGCCAAGACAGCTCTCGGGTGGCCGAACACGCACGCCCCGCGCCCGCAAACAAGCTTATCTGGGACTCGGAGCGCTACCAAGGGGCCAGCACTCGGCTCATAGTCCCTGACCACCAGGCTCATTGAATCCTACCCTCTGGAGAACCGTCATGCGTTCAAGCTCACTCACACAACATGTACGCCATGATCAACCCCAGAGCAAACGTGTCTGGGATCGACAATATGGGTCTCCCAGCCATTACCATTACCATGCTGCCAACGGCCATGGCGGCAGCCGCTTTCCTGGGCATCGCTTGGTATCTCTGCGCTGAGCTACAGCTTCGACTGATGAATCATGATTCGATGCACCAGGAGGAGCTTGTACTTTTGTTCTTGCCAGATATGCTCGTGGGGGATCATAGTGCATTCGGTGGCTATTACTCTGGCCGACTTCAAGCTCTGTTGAGTGGTGTACTCACATATATAGCAGTGGCTTCTACTGACCCGGAATGTAGTCAGGGCTATGCTTTTATCGTTGTTATCCATCTCACATGGTGCATATATGTTATTGCGCAATCCATGGTTCTCTACTCTCGACTCAATCTCGTTTTCAGGCAAGCAAAAACGGCCAGATACACGCAAGTGCGTAGGCCCTTTATCTATGAGTTGTCCTATCAAGGGCATCAAGGGTAGCGTAAAAAAGAAACCTCGGTATTGAGGCACTACACGTGTCAGAAATCCCTTCTATAGATAATTACAGCTTAGCACGTCTATCTGCCCTAAGGGAGGCGGGGTTGGCCTACACGGATGGAAAAATGGTACCAAACAACCTAGGATATAAAGTCATTGTCGATTGTTGGTAAAAGATGGAGAATTGACTGGCTTCAATCATCTTTCTGAGACAGATATTTTATCATCGATCAAATCTGCAATTTCATTCACGATATCAGGAAATTGGTATCATAGTGATCATATATGAAGCTTCATGCCAGCTAGACCCATATCTTGGGAGCGTCTTGAACTCAAGGTCAGAGATTACTGCAGAGTAAATCGGTGAATGGAACCCAGACTAATTCCACGACGGTATGTCGCACACCTCACTTCTTCAGTTCCCCGTCAGCGCCAACACTCCCCACTAATGCTGCCATTTCAAACCCCGTGACCACCATGACCCAAGCCTCCATTCTCTTTCCTGCTCAGAATCTTCTTAGGACCCCAAGTCCCCGCCCGACCACCAGGATCAACATCTCCCTTCTTCGGGCTCCTGTCCATACCACTACCGCCAGGAGCCTTATTCTCACGCGACCCTCCACCCGACATCTTCGAAACAGGAGACAGCGGAGTCCTAACTCCAGCACCGCCACTCTTCCTACCCTTGCCCTTCTTGCCACTACCACTCTCAATCCACATCCCACCATCCTTCTTCGCCTTGAGGTTTTCCTCCTCCTTGAACCGCTTAATCCGCATCTCCTCCTCGCGCTCCCTCGCCGCCTTCTCCCGCGCTTCACGACGTACACGCTCCTCCTTCAACCGCTGCTCAAGATTTTGCTTCTCCTTGACCGCACGCTGCTGTGCCTCTACCGCCTGGTTCCCCACCTCATTAGCTCTATTCCACGAAACCAACGAGTTTCACGCCGCCATGGCGTGCAAAGTGACGTACCTTTGCCTCCGCATCTATCTTTTCCTTTACCGAAGCCTCAGCCTCAGCCCTCGCTTCGTTCTTGATGCACGGATAGCATGGAAAGTGTGATTTTCGCGGTGTAGGGTCGTCGCTGATGTCGGGACATACGGCGTTGGAGAGGACGCCCGAGTGGCACATTTCGATGTATGGGCGGTCGCTGACGTGGTCGCAGGTGTGGAGTTTCTTCCAGTAGAGACACATTGTGGCGATGCTGGGTTCGGTGAGTGAACAATAGATTGCCTGTTTTGCAGGAGGAGAAGAAGAAGAAGAAGAAGAAGAAGAAGAAGAAGAGGTATCGTAGAATTGTGTGGAAGTTTAACGAGTGTGAGTGGTGAGGTGAGGTTTATCACGGGACTGGAGAGGAGGAGTGTGCGGGTGAAGGCGTGAGGGTTGCCACTGATTGCGGTTTTAGGAAGGCGCGTTTGGGAGAGCGGGCTGATGGGGTAAGAGAAGGGGAAGGAGCGCTGCCTGAGCACGTGCGCTACCTTGAGGCAACTGCGGGGGAAGTACAATAGCATTGTCAATTGTTCAATGAGAGGCAGTTGAATACAAGGCTCGAAGAATGGTGAGATTATGAAGGGTATAATGATCATTGGGCATTCTGCCAAGATGCGAGGACACCTAACCGTCAGTGCCCCGGGGTATCCAAAGAAACCGTCCCAAATGAGTAAATCATGTGTGCTGAAATGCCCGATAGGAAAATCCTCCAAAAGCATTCCCTACGACTCGTGCTTGATATGGCGCCGACGTGGGGGCTCTGAGTCCATCTAAGCCTTTGCTCGTGGCCGTCGGACCTCTGGGCGCGCGCCACGGTGCTCCACCTCTGTGATACGCGTACCACCCATCTCCTTGATCCTCGTGACGAGTTGGTCGGTCTCGTCAAGATGTATCATGTCGTCGCCACCTCCTATGCTCTTGCCCATCAGTAAAATGTTAGGTACTGTTTTCCTGCCAGTGGACTTTGCCAGCAACGCCTGTAATTGCTGGCCAAGTGGGTTGATGTCGAGTTCGACCACATAGGGCTCGGGCACTATCTTGTATTTTTCGAGCAGGATGTGCTTTGCGTCTCTCGAGTGTGGGCAGTAGGATTTTGAGAAGATGATTACTGAACACTATGTTAGTGAATGCAATGAGAGGCAGATGTCCTGATGGTGACTCACTCGGGCTTTTCTTGAGTATGGCGTTCAGCTCCATTTCGACCTCATGGTCTTCGGGCGTCTCATGCGCCTTTGCCGCCACCTGGTCGCGCGGTCGACCACCCTGTGCAGCGACACCTGGGACCTTGTCTCCATCGATCTTGACGCGACCCGCAACGCTCTTCTCGTCGCCGTGGATGGCCTTGTCCTTGTCGTCGGCAAACTTCTTCGCTTGCTCTTCGGCCGCCTTCAGCCGCGACCCCACGCTGTCTGCATCGCGCTGGCGTGCTGCTTCCGCAAAGTCTTTTTCTTGCAGCGCTTGCTGTGTCTTGGTATAAAAGTCTGACTCGCGGGTCTGGCGCGCTCCCTTGGTCATGTATAAAAGGACGACTATGGTGATGACGACAAGAATGCTGTAGACTCTCGTGCGACGTTGCGAGGGCATGATGGCTGCTGGGAAATCAAGTCGTGTGACGCGCAACGCTTGCGCCTGTGTCCTCTCTGGGTGTAAAGAGGGTAGTGCGAGATTGGGGTGAAAGGCTGGGGCCTCGTATGTAGTTCTGATTGCCAGTAAGGCTTCGGTGCGTCGGCAGTGTGAGGTGTGGGCTTCAGCTGTCGTGTGTGGTGTAACAGTATTCGTTGCGCAGGGCGGGTTTAGCGGGCACCTGTCACGGGTTGATCGAGAACTTCGCGGAAGCGGGAGTCAATAGCAGACTGACGTCGGAAGTGCGCAACAACCAAGGCGGATACGTGCCATTCACCAGAGTCAGTCTTGCTCGTAAGTCTGTGTGAGTTGAACAATGGAATTGATTGAAAGCCAGTACAATAGCATAATGGATTGTTGTACCATTAAGCTCATCTTTACGAAGAATGCGGAGACCCCTGGCTGGCATGCCGCTTGCCGACTGCCGCACCCACCTCCACCAGAAGGACCGTCCATCCCTGTCGCCGAACTGCACACTGCGCCATGGTACCTGCCAATCCTCTGCTTTCAGACCTCTCTACGCCACGCGCGCCGCCTTGCGAATACGAAGAGACCTGTTTAGAAGACAGTTGGCCGAATCTGAGCCGTCCAAGGTTGTTCCTCAGGTGGACACGTTTGACGGGTGAACACGTGCATGACCAGCGCGCAACGTAATGAGACTACCTAGGTATCGATCAGTGTCGGTCTCTTCGAAGCTTCCGACAAGCCTGGAGAAAGTCACGGCGGAACACGTACCTTGTCTCTCCTCCCGCTTCACTTGGCAATTCGATACTGTCAGTGACACGCTCTTCAGACTTGGCTTCCGATGCTCCACCCCGCATTAGGGGCCAAAACTGGGTGAACACTCCCCACACACGGCTACGATGCCGTAAAGACACTAGTGTCACCCTAGACTGCATTGGTCCTGCCCGCTGTGGAGTGCATTACCACTATGTGCTCACACGGGACTAGATGTATAAAGGGGACTTGATGTGGAAGTGAGTTGTACCTCGTTGCATCTTTCCATCACCTCTTTTCCTCGTCTTTACCTGTGCTGCATACTGCCTCCGACCACACCTAATGGCCCCGACACTCTCATCCAACCCAATATCCGTCATTCCATCAGCGAGCGAATTGCAGAACGGCAAGCTCGGTCAGCACAAGCTTGAGATCGCAATTCGAGCGCTCGCCCGTGATGGTCTCGTAGTCTTGGAAGACATGATCGATCATGCAATTCTTGATCGATTGAATGAGAAGATGGTCGAGGATGCTTATGAACTGCAGTCCAGGAAGGACAGTCCATTCAATTACAACAAAGGCAACATTCAGCAGGATCCACCATTATCCCAGTCATGGTTCAGTGATGAAGTCTACATCAGTGAGTATGACTTCTATGATTTGGATCAGGTCTGATTCACTCCCTCCCAGATCCCGTAGTCACTCAAGTCACCTCCACTGCCTTGGGCCCAAGACCAGCACTCCGTTTCGTGTCTGGAAACACCGCTCTACCTCCCACAGAGTCATCGCCACCTGCGTCTCAGCCAACTCATAATGACGCCGACTTTGATCATCCCTCGATCCCATTCGCATTGGTAGTCAATGTTCCTTTGGTCACAATGACCCCTGAAAATGGTTCTACAGAAGTCTGGCTCGGTACTCACAATGGCACTACCATCGCAGACCAAGAAGGTGCACACGGTGATAGAGCAAGTGGCAGAATCAAGAAATCCTTGTTAGAAGCCCGACGTAGCGCCCGCCCACCCTCTCAAGCCATCGTCAAGAAAGGTAGCATCATCATTCGCGACCTACGGCTGTGGCATGGAGGGAAGCCCAACCTTGGTACAGAGCCTCGAGTGATGCTGGCAATGAGTAAGTCCGTCTCAATTGAAACATGATGTCTGGCTGACTCCAATCAGTTCACTTCGCGCCGTGGTACCGAAACTCGATGGAGGTCGAGTTTGTCGATGAACTTCGCGATCGCTTGACTCCAGAGAAGACTGGATTGCATGTTGCTGCTACATATGTTTCAGAAGAGCAGCTGCTTGCAAATTATCTCAATCGGCCCTACGGTAACGCATACGACTTTGATCAGAGGGAGAAGATTGAAGGTGTATTTTGAGAGCTGGTATCAAGCCGACTTCTTCGATCAAAATCAAAGCACATTACATATCGCAATCAGCAGCCAACTCGTGAATGCTTCCTTTACTTGTATGTTGATCAGAAAAGCTCCTAGGAGCACTTTGAAGCTCACTTCTCATATGTTTCGACGACTAGTACGCTTAGACCGCGAGACGACAGCCTACCGATATCTAGTACCGATGTCAAAAGTATTACGCACACACCACACCGTTCTGCTTCTGCGCAATGTGCGTAGTGTGGCTTAAACGCAATGCTCAGTAAGCCTCATCAAAGACATATGCTCCATGCAAGCCCTACACCCGGTGCACAAGTGCCGCTTACACACCCGAAGTCAGCAGCTGACATGCTGGTGGTCGGGTATTGGACTTCCCATCGGTAGACTAAAAGGTTCCGTCGCAGCTAGTCTACCCGTTGGTAGCTACCCCGCATGAGTAGCTTACTCGTCACAGCCATTCGGAGACCGTCCTCGTCTCTGGGGTAGATGATGCGCTGCAAGCTTCGCGGGGTGGCCCTGCGGATAGTGTACATTGGTTGGTATTATGCGCAGACGAACTGTGGCTGTCCGCCCCAAGACTACGCTTGGCAAACAACAGCTCGGCTATGTGAGGATGTGGTATAAAGAGTATTTACCCGGTACATAGTACAGCCATGTTCATGATTATCTGTGCAAGAAAAGGGTTCTGTGTTTAGGTCTCGGAATGGCGTCTTCATATGATTTTATCATCGTCGGAGGTAGTATAACCTTTGGATTGAGTAAGGAGACCCCATTACTGACCATCTCATTCTATAGCCGGAACAGCAGGCTGTCTCCTCGCCCACCGCCTCGCCCACTGCCCCGCCAAACCTACAGTGCTCGTCCTAGAAGCCGGTGGACACCCAGAAGGCGACTTCCTCCACGCCCCCTACCACCGCTACCACCCCGTCGCTCTACGCCCAGACCTGGACCACGGCCACGTCTCTGAACCCGAACCCACCCTCAATGACCGACAGATAGTATACACCCGCGGAAAAGGCCTCGGCGGAAGCTCAATCCTGAATTTCGGCGTGTATCTCTACGGCAGCAGCGAGTATTACAATCGCTGGGCTGACCTTGTAGGTGACGATAGCTGGAAGTGGGAGAATGTACAGAAATCATACCGTGCGATTGAGAATTATGAAATCGAGGGGGCGAAAGGGTATGCGCATCTTGCGGATCCGAGTCGGAACCAGCACAGTCGAGATGGCAAGCTGAAGGTGGGGCTGCCACCGGTGCTGGAGGCGGGTGTTGTGCCGCAGATGGAGGCGTTGATCCAAGCTGGGGAGAAGATTAATCTAGACCCAAATTCGGGGGATCCGGTGGGGGTTAGTGTGTTTCCGTTTAGTTATAGTAAGGACGGGAGGAGTACGAGTGCGGGGGCGCATTTGTTGGATCCTCCGGGAAATTTGGAGGTTTGGACAGACGCGAGTGTGGAGAAGTTGGTGTGGGAGGGGAAGAAGGTTGTTGGTGTGACTACGGCTGATGGACGGGCAGGTGAGTGGTTATGATGAAGGATCGCAAGGGATTTATGCTGACAGATGAAAAGCAACTGCGAAGAAGGAAGTCATCCTTTGTGGAGGCTCAATCGATACCCCCAAGCTCTTACTCCTGAACGGGATAGGTCCCAAGGACGAACTCGAGGCACTGGGCATCGAAGTCAAGAGCGATCTCCCAGGCATCGGCAAACACCTCCAAGACCATGTCCTAGCATTCATGACTGTCGAAGTCGACGGCTCCAGTAATGAAAGATACGCCTTCGAAGGCAACCAAGAACGCGTCGCCAAAGCAGAAGCAGCGTGGAAAAAAGACAAATCCGGCGCCTTTGCGCTCTCCCACTCCTGTCTCTGGGGCGGCTACCTCAAACTACACGACCTACAAACTATGCCCGAGTTCAAGGCCTTGCCCCACGACAAGCAAGAATTTCTCAGCCGGGACGCAGTACCAACCTACGAGTTCATAAACAACTGCTTACTCTGGCCTCCCGGGTCGCACATCACCGAGGGCAATTCGTATATGACATTCATCGCCTTCCTCATGAACCCCCAATCCGAAGGCTCCGTCACACTACGCTCGTCCAACCCAGCGGATAAGCCCGTCATCAAACTCAACTACCTCACCCACCCCTACGACGCACGCATCTTCCGCGAAGCCATCCGCTCCACATGGCAGAAACTCGTGCTCAACCCTACAATCGCCAAATCCGTCGTGCGAACCATTCTAGGCCCAGCATCACTGTCAGACGAGGACGTGGATGCGTTTGCGCGTGATAATGCGGGGACGGTGTGGCATGCTAATGGGACGGTGAAAATGGGGAAGCGGGAAGACGAGAATGCGTGTGTGGATAGTGGGTTTAGGGTACGAGGGGTGGAAGGGTTGAGGGTGGTGGATCTGAGTGTTGCGCCGTTGACGCCGAATAATCATACGCAGGCTACGGCGTATTTGATTGGGCAGGTTGCGGCGGAGAAATTGGGCGAGGAGTATGGGTTGAATAGGTAGGGGAGAGGGGAGGAGAGAGGAGAGAGGAGAGAGGAGAGAGGAGAGAGGAGAGAGGAGGAAGAGGAGAACGATGAGTATTTGCGGGAGTGGGCGGATAAGACGTGTGTAGAGGTGGTGGGCCCGGAGAGGTTACGGTGTAGAGGGGTCTGACGATGGGGCAGGGCAGGGCCCACAGATAGTTGGCAGTTGGACTACGCGTAACAGCGAGGCCCAACAGCCAAGGTTTTTCTCCGACTATATGCGCTCGGTGGACAAGGATGTGTGTATCGATTTGCATTCAGGCACGGCATGGCTCACGCGGAGATTAGATGACGGCAGAGGCAGTTGGTGCAGGTAGGCGTTTCGATGCGACACACAGGGCCGGCGTTGGTTGCTGGGTGAACGGGCGGCCGAGGGTAGGCAGCGTCATCTTGTAAACGAACCACGAGCATCATCGTCGTCGAAGTATCGCACAACGGCAGCCCTCACACCACGTCTCCAAAGAAGAACTCGTCTCCATTGCTGTCGCTATAACTGCCAGACTATTATTATCCCTCGTCCACTAGGTTCCTGCCAGGGTTTCATAGCTCGCGCACGCAAGCGCATTCCGGGCCCCGGCGTTCTGGTGAGGGCAGTCCCCAACCACCTCGCACCCAGCCACCAGCAGCGCGGCTCCCCAACCTCACGCAAAAGCTAAGTGTACCTTTTTCTTGTGCCCGCTTGCTGCATTCCATTCCTGCACAATTACACCCACCCACACACCCTTTTCCTCGCCCAGGCGTCAACTGCAGCCGTTACTTTTTAGCAGAAGATTCGATCGCTGACGCGCATACTCTTGCTCTCTCCATTCCAGCCTGCACGACTACTGCCACGCTAGGCCAGATCGACCCCGCATCTGCAGCCCGCCCATTCACCGCTCCCCGTGCAGAGGTGCAGCCCCATCGCCAGCGAACAAAACGCGCCGCTGCTGCTGCTGTTGCTGCTGCGTGCAGCCAAACCACCGCACATTCCACCGCACTCCCGCGCGTTTGGCCTTGACCGCGTGCTCACCATGTGGCAATTCAGCCCCCGCAGCGCCGTCGTCGGCCTCGCAGCCCTCAGCACCCTGGCGCCCACGGCCCTCGCAAAGCCCTACCCCGTCCACCTCGAGGAACTGCTGCTGCAGCACAACACGTCGCAACTGCTGCCGCGCCAGGCCGCCTGCGCCAGCGGCATCACCTGCGGCTACGGTGGCTGGCTCTGCTGCCCCTCGGGCTCCAAGTGCTTCACCGACGCCAACAACCAGGCCCAGTGCGACACGTCTGGCGGCAGCGGCCAGACCACCGCCGCCGGCAGCTGGGTCACCCACACCACCACCTATGTGCAGACGGTCGACCTCGTAACCTACACGTCGCTCTACAGCTCCTTTGTCCCCGCCACCGCCACGGCCATCTGCAAAAACGACGTCCAGGTCCCCTGCGGCGGCAAGTGCTGCGACAGCGGCTACTACTGCCTCACCAGCAGCAACACGTGCGCCCTCATCGGCGGCGGAAGTAGTGGCGGCATTGCGCCTACCGGTCCGTTGAATCCCTCCGCCCCTTTGCGTCCAACCAGCTCAGGAATCGTTATAGTAACCTACACCGGCACTCCTACCGCCACCCAACCCTTTTCCTCGCCCATCCCCACGGGCGCTGCGGGCGGCGGCCTCACAGAAACAGGCTCCGGCGGTGGCCTCAGCGGCGGCGCCATTGCCGGTATCGTCATCGGCGTCATCCTAGGCATATTGCTGCTCTTCCTGCTCTGTCTCTACTGCTGTGCGCGCGCCCTCTTCGACACCATCCTCGCCATCTTCGGCTTCGGAAAGAAGAGAAAGCACACCCACGAGGAGACGTATATTGAAGAACACCACCACTCTGGCGGCGCAGCAGCCGGCGGCGGTCGCTGGTATGGTGGCCGTCCTGCGCGTCCGTCGCGCGTCGGCTCTGAAAAGCACAGCGGTGCGAAGAAGGGGCTTGGTATGGCTGCTGCACTTGGCGGGTTGGCCCTCGCCCTGGGTCTGAAGAGGAAGCATGATCAGAGGCATGATGATAAGAGTACGACGATTTCGGGATCAAGTGCGTATTACAGTGATTATACTAGCTCTAGTAAGTTATTCCCCGCCTTCCCTTTCCCCGTCGGTTTCGTGAAAGGAACGATGGTATTGGAGATGATTAGTGGCTAACAGATCAACTAGGTTCAGCGAGCTCGTCGGATCGGAGAACGAGGCGGACGCAGCATTCGTCGAGACGATAGAACAGGATTTTGTTCTGGCTTCGCGACTATCACTGTCAAGCTTTTTTCACGTGTATAAAATTTCCCTTTGCTTGTTTGGTGTGGTTTTTTATTCTCGCAGCGTAATTGCGGCATGGCACCGTTGAACGCTTTTCTTTTACGGGCAGCAAGCAGTCGAGTCGGAATTTTCTCACGATGCATTTGGGCGTAACCACGGCGTTTTTATGGAGATGGCATGGGCATATGTGTATATGATCGAATGGATGGATGGAGGGCATGGATGGCATGGCAAGTCAGCAACGAATTGCTTTGGCCCTGATAGACCCTTTTTGCAGAAAGGGGTTAATGACCAATCACGGATGAGGAATGAGAACGAGTGTGTACATGCCGTGTTCTGGATGCGACGGGCGTTTTCGAAATGAGAATACAAACATGTTTGTTCGGTTCGAAACCTTTGGTTGATTGATTGATTGATTGATACTTTCGATTTGGCATGATTGGTTTGATTTGGGTCATTTTTGGACGTCGAATCTGGGTATGGGTGGAGCTACTATAATTGTGAAGGGTGGTTTTGTAAAGGGTGATTGTGAGGGGGGGGGGGGGTGATTCATACTTCGGTAGGATATATGTGATGCTGTCACTGCTGTGTTTTGCGTGAGAGAGTGTGCTTGTGCCTGGTGGTGAATGCGGGACGAGGCATCATCTAATATGACTCATCTCTTTTGTACCCCAGGCTTGTTACTGGTTTACCAAATCGAAAAGTGCAAAACCGTCCACAACCTTTCCAACGCATAGAAGGGGCCTACTGTACATGTACTGCACTCACTTCATAACATCCATGACGCCCTGTAGACTCTCTTTCAGCGTCTTGTACTTCTCCTGCCACATGCCTGCGTGCTCCTTTTCCGCCAGAAGCGAAGCGCGGAGAGTGGCGATCTCGTCTTGCATCTTCTTGGTCTCGGTTTGTGCCATGGCTTCCTTGTTCTTTGTCACTTGTTTGAAGGTCTGGTGTTCGAGGATGACTTGTTGGAGATGGTCCTGGAGCTGGGTATTGTTAGTATATGGATTGGATCGGCGATATGGGGGAATGGTTTACGTGGGTTTGCTGGTGTGTGGTCTTGATATCTGGTGCTGCGTTAGCAAAGTCTTGGGCGTGATGTGCATTGTGTTTCCCCATACCCCGAGAAGTGACGACTTGGTCATTCACGCCGAGAATCATCCTCGCAGCACGCTGAACTTGCACGAAGCGTTTACAAGCCTCTTCAAGCCATACTCCAAATCTACTTGGTCGATATGATCATCTTTACCCGAAACACCGAAGCAGTACCGAATGAAGGCCTTAAGTGCATCATCACCAGACCTGTAATTGTTCTCATCATCGTCCGGGTATCTTGAGTCGATCCAACAGAAAGGCTCAGCCAGTTGAATGCTAGTCGGGCTCACGAAAAGCAAGGTATTCTCGCGAATCACGAATTCCAATAGGCCTTCTCCATCAAGACAAGCATAAACTGCATGTTGCACGGTATGGGGGACCTTGCACGCGCTATAAATAAAATTCCTGTCCCGATTAGTCTTCTTTTTGTCGGTAGAGCCTACCCCGACTCGAAGCCGGACGTCATACGGCGCCTCTACGCCAGCGTAATCGACTTCGAAGTGGTACACGGACGCCGGTGGCAGCTTTGCAAAGTTCTCTGGGAACTTGGCTTCGGCGTAAGCCTTGAGCTGATCGAAATTCGAGATCGTTTCTTCCATGGCGAAAAGCACGTTATTTGCAGTTGAAAGATTCCTTGGGTAGTGTCGCGGGGTGGGGAGGTGGAGGGAGAAAGTATAAAGCAAGTACCCAATTTTAGTGTTTGCACATTGTTTACTTTCGGCGTTTGCACAATTGTTGGCTTTTCGCATTCACCTTTACCTTGCTGTATTAGCTTGTCCGGAGCCGGGAAAACTTCATGTGATCAACTTTACTACCAACTCATTCACCTTGGACCAGGCCTTACTCCAACATCCCCAAAACTCCCTCCCAAGGCCTCAACACCACCTCACCACTCTTGGCTCTCCCCTCCAACTCCCTCTCATCATAGTTGCCCGCAACCCACTTCTTCACCTTCACATCCGCCAATCCCTTCCACGTCACCTCCTCCCCACTGAAATTCAACACCGTAATAAACGCAAGATCCGCACCCCATCGCCGGAAAGCAACCACCTTCTCGTGTTGTAAATCCAACATCTCAAAGTCGCCATACACAAAGACATCCTTGTGCTCCTTTCGATTCGCCAATGCACGACGCCAAAACGCGTGGACGCTCAGCATACCAGGCGAAGGATTGGGGTTATCAAGTTGTGCAGCGACGTTGACGTTCTTATAGTCGTCATTTACACGCATCCAGGGTTTAGCATCTGGAGCTGTGAAGCCAGAATGTGGTGAGGCGGACCATTGAACGGGCGTGCGTGCAGAGTCACGGGCCTTGCGTTGCATGATGTGGGCCGCTTCTTTTTGTTTGGCATCGTTTCCTGGGTAGAGGTCGCGGTATCTGCGTTGGGGTCAGTAGAAGGATGACGAAGGGAGCTAAAAGAAACAGACTTTTTGAAGAAGTTGATAGACTCGATGTCTTTGTATTCTTCAGGTCCCCAGCTCACGGGTACATTGCGCATACCGATTTCTTCTCCTTGGTAGACGTAGAGTGTTCCTGAGAGGGTAGTTTGCATCAAACATAGAAGCTTTGCGCCGTACTCGCGCCACTCGTCGCTGTCGTCTGTGTACCGAGAGATACTCCTTGGCTGATCGTGATTCTCGACGTACAATGTGTTCCAGCCGTCTCGCTCCAACATCAGGCGCTGCAGTCTATTGATGATCTTTTTTAGATCCACAGCAGTCCAGGGGTGAAGCGTAAATTTGAAGTCGCCAGGGATATTGTCAATGTCCACGAGATCAAAGTTGAAAATCATGTTTAGTTCTCCCGACTCGGCGCCAACGACGCGGATGACTTCGTCTTCGTCACGGACAAAAGGCATCTCACCCACGGTCAGAGTATCGTACTTGTCTAGAACTTCACGTCGTAGATTCTGTAGCCATTCGTGGAGCCGTGGGCCGTTGGCGTAGTAAGCAGCGCCCGGTTGGTACTTGTGGTCTTTCACTACTACGTCTGCGTCTGGGAACGTTTGGACTTTGGAGATGAGGTTGATGACGTCCATGCGGAATCCGCTTGCTCCACGGTCGAGCCAGAAGCGCAGGATGTCGTGTACAGCGGCACGGACAGCCGGGTTCTCCCAGTTGAGATCTGGCTGCTCGGGGGTAAAGAGCGAGAGGTAGTATTCTTGCGTCTTCTCGTCCCAGGTCCATGCCGAGTTTGCTTCGCCGAGGATTTGCGCCCAGTTGTTGGGGGGTTGGCGGTTACCATCCTTATCGTACTTTGCGGGTTTCCAGATATACCAGTCACGCTTCGAGTTCTCTTTGGACGAGCGAGATTCGAGGAACCAGGCGTGTTCTTCAGAGGTATGATTGACCACGAGATCCATGACGAGTTTCATATCACGTTTCTTGAGTTCAGCGATGAGGTTGTCAACATCAGCGAGAGTGCCGTAGCTGGGGTCGATGCTTTCATAGTCGGCGATGTCGTAGCCCATGTCGGCTTGCGGTGACTTGTAGATTGGTGAGAGCCATACTACGTCGACTCCAAGGTCCTTGAGGTAGTCGAGTTTCTGGGTGATGCCAGGGATGTCGCCCCAGCCATCGCCGTTGGTGTCGAGAAAGGATGCTGGGTAGATCTGTCATTATCGTTAGAGATAAGTGCATAGTAGCGAGAGGGGGTTAGAGCAAACTTGGTATACGACTGATTCCTTCCACCATCTATGCTTATCAGTCCCAACATAGAGGCTTTTTCCTTCCTTTGCAGTGGTGATGGACATGTCGAAGAACTTCAGTCTGCGAGGATCTGGAAGAGAACACAATCTCAATCGCCTCGAGTTCGCACTTTAACTCCCCTTCTTTGTAGCACCCCACGTCATTGCCTGTTGTGGACCACTAGTCATTGATCCTATAGGGCTTCAGTCGGGGACAGACGTGGGGCAAGGCGGGACATTCGTGACCGGTATCGCTTCCGTGTCCGGATTTCTCCGCACACGGTGCCCTCTGCATCTCCATCGCCATCAATCGGTGTTCAGTCTGCGCAACTGTCCGAAACAACGCATCGCAGGTTAAGGAGGATTGATCCTAGCATGGTGTTCGACACGAGACGCTGCACGCGCTGCTGCGCGTCATACTTACACAGTAGGTCACGCTGGGTCTCCACGGGCCCAGCGCCATGCATCTCGGTAGCAGCGTGCCGAGCAAACATACAAGACGCGGCGTTACCCCAGTCTTTCTGCATTTCCACTGCAGCAAGCAATTTGCATGTTTCCATCTCGGTCCGACATCTCCAACGTCCGTCTCATCGACGAAACGTAACAGCAACACCTCCCCACCACCTCTTGCCAAGACACCCGCTGGAGCCATGACGTATGAGCAAGATGTCGAAGACAGAGGTGCGGCGGGCGAGAGAACGCCAATGCTGGGAAGCTCATCAACTTTGCTAGGGAGCTCATTGCATCAGAGACGCTCGCGGGAGCCCTCGAGGGACAACGAGTCGGCCGTCTGGTCGTTCATGCGCTTCTTTGGTGGGGGGATCTACGCGCCTGACCCATCGACCTATGACCCGATTGAGATCTTGCTGAATACAGAGGACGAGGGGCAACGGGATGATCTGACAGTCAAATGGAGAGACAATAAACTGAGCGAATTGAGTTTTGTTGGTGTTGTGGTATGCGCGAATCGTTTTTGTTGTTGTTTGCTGCACTTGCGTGTCTGTTGTGGAGAACATGATGAGTACAATGATTGACTAACACAGCGCAGTCTGCCCTCTTAGCTGGAGTCCTTACATCCACTGGATCCTGGCCTAATATCCTTCCCAACGGCCAAGTCTCACCCTGGACGGTCCGCACATCGTGGTACTGTGGCATCATCCTCTCCCTCTTCAGCATCCTCACCGCCGCCGACCAAACTGTCCGTCTTCATCGCATCTCCTCGCACCGCGATGGCTTGGACAATATTCGACGACTGCTTTCCAAGAAGAATGGTGAGCGCGGCCATTCGGCGAAGACCGGACGTCAGGCACCTAGCATGCTGCAAATCATGACGTGGCAGATGCCCGTCATGTTTCTGACATCTGCCACAATTTGCATGATTGTCGGTATGTTTCTACATGTCTGGAGCGCGACGACGCATTTGAAGCATCCAGAGATTTGGGATGATAACACAAAGGTATTTGTTTGCGATTGCAAAGAATTGATGACAAATGGCTAATCATAGTTGTCCAGGTCGCCATTGTCTACAGTGTCACTGCTGCCGCAGCTATTGGGATCTTCTTTCTGGGCCAGGTTACGCTCTACTCTTCGATTAGACGATGAGTCTCGACAACATCTCCAGAAACTTCAGCGATCTCAAGACAGTCTCGAGGCAATACTACAGGATACTTGGAGGACTTGAATGAAACCATAGAGTGATTCGACTAAGCATCAAATTCTATACCCATCAACCCCATACTCAGTTCCCCGATACCAACCGCATTCGAGCCTTCAGAAGAACCCGCATCGAACCAAGCCATCTCACCGTAACCCAACTCTCTCACTTCCTCGCTTACTCGTCACTCAATCCACCATATCATCTCTTGCCAGAAATATCAGCTCTTTAAACGCTGATGTGTTCTCCCTACGGTTCATCTCCAAACTCCTCTCATATCGCTCCCACATCTCCTTTGTGACGCCTTCCCTACCCTCACCATTAATTACATCCACGCCACTCTCGTCTTTGATCGCCTGTCGCACTGCCGGCGGAGCAATGAATTGAGCATCAAACTCTTTCCGACTCATCCCCAACGCATACTCCTCGTCTGAAAATTCGTTCCACAGACAGCGTTTTCTATACGCCACCATATTCCTTGTCGAATAATCAGTCGTCGTTGGTGTTTTGAGATTCTGCTCCTCGAGAAGGTAATTACCCAATATAGAATCACACAACATACCCTTCGGCCCACCACCACCACCTTCCTCATCCCGCATCGTCAAATCAGCAATAATCTGCCCTACCGGTGCCCCAGCCGCAATACACACCACAAACGACTCCCTCTCCACCTTTAAAAACGCAGAGCAATCCGATACAGCACTAATACACAACTCCTCTTTCAAAACCCCCTGACACGTGACACAATACAACGGATCCTGCGCCACAACCTCCACAACCAAAGGATCATCCGCACTTCGCGCAACGACTGCAAAAATTCACGTATAGTAGCCGCAACAAGATGTTGCAAGAACGTCACCGGATTCCCATGATCGAGATGACTTAAACTGAAACAAAGGACTTTTTTTATACCGGCCAGACGCTTTGCATTGAAATGCAATAGTTCTAGTAATCGCTGTCGCGTCTTTTGCCAGTGGACGAGTAGTCGAGAATTCTCGTTTGCTTCTTGCGGCGAGAGTTGCGTAATGGATTTAAAGCCATAGATTTTCTTGCCGGTGGGGAGGGTTGTCAACTTGACCCATGCTCTGTCGTCGATCTCAGGAGCAGGGGTTGAAGAATGCGAGTTCCACCGCGCTTTCCAAGGCGCGTAGGGTGGTGTATCGTGATGACACTCGCAGTTTTGGAAATGGCGGTGTAAAGGTCGGGTATGCAGTGTCCAGAGGAGTTTTTCTCCGACGAAATGGTTGTCAATCTTTGTTTCTTCGCCGCTTGAAGTTACATGCAGACAAGGAGGGGGAGGGGGAGGACACACCCCCCAAGCCAAACTCTTATACGACGACAAAACCAACGCCAACGTAGTAATCCCCGTATCCCCGCCCTCACCTCGCTCATCCTCCTCACTCACAAACACCAATGTATCGATATCCCTTACATATCGTTTCCCCCACACATCAGGTGCTATATACCAGCTCTCCACCCCAGAACGCGCAAGCACTTCATTACAAACCGCGATCCGTTCGCGCATCTCATCACCAGCCATTTCATCGCGCAAACACTTTATGCCAGGCCTTTTACTCAAAGTCTCGGGATCAGCGGTCAAGGCCGTGCGCAGAAGCGCTCGTTGATTGAATATCGCGGCTAATTTCGACAGTGCGTGTGCTTCTTCTATGAGGTTTTGGTTCCAGATACGGTTACCGATTGCAGGGAAGATGTTGTTGTATAAATTGGAGAGGGGGAGATGGGGACTCATGGTTTTCACGTTGGTGATTCGTTCAGGCTAGATGGTTGTGTGGGATGTTGTGAAAGCGAGTCGTTGGTGCCCTGGGTGGGATTTTGAGCAAGCACTGTTATACATACCCATGACTGTTTTCTGGAGGAGAGAGTCCGAGTCCATGGTGTGCTTGGAGTTGTGAATATGGTCTGTCGTGCCATGTTTTGGGGGGTTGGTGGGGATGCTACGTCCTATCGAGCGATGGGATTGTTGTGACAGTGAGCTTTGCACACGTAGAGGATTCGTGTAGCGTGGATACGAAACCACTTAGGTGGTGCGTCAACAGTGTTCGGAAGACTCGTGTAATGAGATTGGAGCTTGGATACCCTTTTAGCACCGTGACCCGTAGCACACATCACTCACATCTCCAAGCATCTGACTCTAACCTCCCCATTTATTACCGAAAGTCCTTGTCATCGTGCAATTCCCCTATCTGATCGCACTAGTCGAAATGACAACATCCTGCTTGACTCTAATCTGACTCTCCACAGGCACCATTTCTATTTGACTCCTTTGACTCCCATGCGCACCGGTCCTGAGCTCTACCCTCGCCAATCTATTTCCCGTGACAAAATTTCCATCATCGCTCTCCTCTGCACCAGCCAGTGAGTTCCTCAGCTGGTTGAGAATAGTAAATTCCGGTCTTAGTTTGACGGCGTAGACTGCAACTTTGTAGAAACCTTGCAAAAAAGAAAAAGTTTGCGTAGCACAGGCCAATGAGACTATATTCAAGGAGAACGATGAAGACATTGACGGCGATAAGGTGGCGCAGATTACGCCGTGTGCGTCGATGAGCTGTGGGACTACCGAGGATAGTCGACGTTTGCAGATGTGTGGCTGTGAAACGGATGTAGAGGAGGCCAATTAAGATCTCTTGGATGAAGAAGCAAGCAAGTTGCATTTTGTCTCGAAGGAGGTTTTCGCGGCCAAGCTTCTCAATCATGGTGGGGTAGCACTGGGGGGTGTGAATGTGGGGATGTCTGGTGAAGGGTGAAGGAGACGCTTACTGCTGTGGAGCCCAGGAAAACAGTGCCGAGTCCGAAGATGATGGAATTGGTTATAGTCATGTAGAGCACGCTATCTTTATTACATCTATGCACCTTTTCTACCATTCCTATATACCTCTATACCTCTTCCTTGGGACCTAGATTTGGAGGAGCTTAGGTCTTTATAGTTTTAGAATTAGAATTCTATAGAAGGAAACCTTTATGAATTTAAATACGTAGTAGTAGTAGTAGTAGTAGTAGTAGTAGAGGGATTAATCAAGGATAGAAATTTTCCTCGCTAATAGAGGCAAGTTGAGCTATACAAGTCACTTTCACTACTGCTAGATTCAAATGAACGTGGTTTCTGCTGTTAATCGGACCAACCTAGCAATACGACAACTACACCAAGCAACCAGCCATATCCTAGGACAGCGATGAACCTATGATTCACTCCTGAATCTCTTGCCATACCTTGCAGTAGGTATTAGGTGACTGCCTCATTTCCACATGAGAGAGTTCAATTGTCACATGTCAGTCGTCTCGCAGGAGACGCCGAAGATGTTATCGCCTGGAGGTTGCACCCCCCTTCTGTAACCAATATATCGAAGCCCGTCCAAAAAGTCCGTATAGTCGTCATGTCGACAGACAGGAACTAACACGGAAAACAAGTAAGTCAGATCATTGAGCTCATAGTCTGACTGCTCTTCAATGACTTCTTTGAAGACGTGCACTCCCGTAATATGGCGTTTGACAGATGACAGCTGCACGAAATTCCTGTCTACGATGAAGTAGATCACCTCTTTGGGCATTAGACCCAATTCTGCCCAATTAACTTGCCACCTCTCGAACATTTCCTCCATTTCGAAGCTTTGTGCTTCGTATAGAGAGGTTGTTCCTTGGTCCACTTCTTGGCCTTCAGGTGTGGTGGTAATCGTTGCTTCCATAGCTCGAATGCTCCCCTGTAAGCTTGGAAATATTCTCCTGTATTGGACCATTGCATTGAGAATTTCAACGAGTAAATCGCATGGATCAGAGGCCAAAGGGAACCGCGGTCCATTCCTGTTCTCCCGATTTGACACATGGTGGTGCTCAGTGGTCCTTAGGTCAAATCGTCGATCTAGCGTTGCTGAAACTGGGGAGCCTGGTTCAAACACGGTTTGGTAGCTGAAGTCCGAAGGTGTAGCTAAATTGCATCAGACGATTAAAATGATCAATGAGCAAAGGTGACGTCCTTACTTGCATCCGGACTAGGCGCATATAACGCCTCTGCCGACACGCCATGATTGTTCATCCATCGTTCAATCTTCCGCGGAGGCACGTCTACTTTCCGGACACGGTAAGTAAGCTTGTTCTTATCCTTCTCTATGAGCTTGCGGTTTTGCTGTTTGCGAACGATGGACTTCATTTCATGTGATTTGACGTTCTTGTCAAATTTCCATTGGCTCAATCGTGATCTGTATTGACGAAGCCTGGGTATGATGTCAGACTACTGTATGCGCCCAATTATGGGATGCGAAATACTCAGCAGAGAATCCAAACTCTCTTTCCATAATCTGCTTGACCTCGGACAATGGCCGCTTTTCTGTGATGTGCAATTCAATCACCTTGTCCACGTGAGGCCCCCAGTCGCGCTCGCGCAGTGTACGCGCTTTCTTTTTCCGTCGCGTTGTTGGACGTTCCACATATACGATGGCATCAAGAACGGTGGACAATTCTTGATCCGTTTCCATTGCATGGGTCGCTGGGATCTCCATTGCATCGGCTGAGAGGATTTGGCTGAAAGAAGGGTCGATAACATCAGCGTCGAGCAGCAGGGTTGCATGATCATGCCCCCATTCTGATATAGGCTCAGCCCAAACCTTGTCCCAGGAGCTGGCGCTCTCATCCCAGAAGCTGACACTCTCGTCCCACTCCATTCTTATCCTGAGCAAGGCTAAACAAAGAGAAAATGTGTGTGCAGATAATTGCTGAAGTGAAAGACTTCTGAATTGACGGTGGGCTGCCTTAAATACTGCTCTCAGTGACACCAAAGAGTGGCTGAGGATTGACGTGGCGCTCGTCCTTCTGGAAGCATATGTACAATTCGCAAAGCATGCTGCGCGACTCCCCTGTATGTATATGCCAAATTAGTGCTATCAGCTGATAAGCGCACCAATAATATACTATACTACAAAACTACGATCCCTTCGAGGCGCCTTCCGCGCGACGACGCAACTCTAGAGTTTCCGGTGTGCAAGCGAACCAGTGATATGAGCGAGGTTCCCCAAAAGTGCAATGTTGAAACTGCGCCACGTCGAAAGCGCTTTGTCGGAGACCACTGGTACAGAATTGACGGGCAGTGCCCCGAGGGACGTACTACCGTCTCTGCATCGAGCGAGCGTCGCCATGGAACTTAAGCAAAACTACAATCAGCAAAGGGGCACGTATAAGCAGATTGCAAGTCAGACTTGAGGTGATGAAGTAGTCGTACCTTTCTGTGGGTTGGAGTGCCGCGTTTGAACAATTGTATTACCTAAAATTTCATCACCTGAAGTGGTCGCTGCCATTGTGTTCGGACTGCTCCAGCTCGCTGTTGGCCTTGTCTCGTTATGGCAACAGCGTCAACTTCGCCGCGCGTACCGTAGGTTAGATCGCCACTTACGCCTCTGCTGAAGTTTGACTGACAGAAATAGAATTCAATCCAACTGGCGATGGAGGGAGCGAGTTTATCGCCATGGTCTTGCGATGATCTGGGTCATGTTTTGTGGGCAATTGTGCGTCGAGACTGGTGAAACTCCACGACTAGCGTGACTGACGGATCTAGAACAGCGACTCTGTTTCTGGGCATCGAAGCCTTGGGGGATAAGGCTATGATGAGATACGATTTGCGTGTTGGTCATAGGCGCAGATGAGATGTTTACGAAGCTGTGATGCACCTGCTTGGTTGACTTACCTAGCTTGTGGAGCTAGCCAGTTTCATCAGGTGCTTCTGTCATCATAGAGCAAATCGACTTCATCATCTTTGGGCAAAGGCTTTGAAGGTATATGTAATAAAGCGGTGATTAAGTTGTTGTGAATTAAGGTACATTGGGACATTTGCTTCGCTCAATTTTGCTCGGGTACAGTACGTCCATCTCGCAGTCGATCACCGCCATAACATGCGATTCGTCGAGCTAACTGCTTCACACCGCTCAAGCACAGCAATAACCTGTAAGCTTTTACATATTATTTTTGCTACGAGACCCTAGATGCTGTCTTGCATCACACTCCTGCATGCCATTTCTCATTGTCTCGTACTTGTTCTTCTACATCGCGACCTCTTAAGCGGTGGTCTCCTTGACCTCTGCCAGTTCTGCTCGAAGTTTTTCAATATCAACCTGCATCTCAGTCCTGTCACTCTCTGCCTTCTGCTTATTGGAAATCTTCCGTGGCCTGGAAACCTCAAACTCGGCTGTCAAGCATGCAAGACATCTTCGAAACAGGAGAGAGTTGACCAGTTCTCGGAATGTCCGCTGAAATAGATTTTTAGTAACGGATTAATAGAGTAAAGGGAGGGGAAAAAAGCTCAGGTTTGAAAAGTAAGACATGTGCCTCGTCGCTGCGTTGGCGCACTTGCCTGGTTTAGTGCGACCATTGCGAAGATGCCACATTAGATTATTGGCGAACTGATATAGCGACGAGCACTCAGATCATTCGCAATTATAATAATCATGACTTTTATGCACGATCTCATTCCTGTTGAATGTATGGCAAGCTGAGTGCGGCTGACCCAGAGGTTTTACGTTACTGACCAAAGGGATCACAGATGCAAACAAATCTACCCGCTGCATGCATCAAACACAACCAGTATTCACTACAAATAACCTATCATTCCTTTGCTTACTCCGCTACCTCAAGTGAACCATGCACGACTTTTCCCATCCTTCTCATTCCACGTCACCATCTCTTACTTCGCGGCCTTCTCAACCTTCTCACACTCTGCTTCCATGTCTTCGATCTCTCAAAGGCCCTGATCCCATTCTTACATGCTGGTCGCATGTTTGCGACTTGATCACAGCGTTGCGTTGCATCAATCGTTCCTTTAGAAAAGCTATATCAGGTTTGATGACTGCAAAGCAAGAATTTCGCTCTTCTAGTTACTTTGTAACGTACTCCACAAGCGAGCCATCACTATAAGTAAATGCCGAGTCAGAAGATGTTGCTAGCGCAACAAGGAGAGAAAAGCGAGCTTATGTGAGATACTTTTCCAACAAATCGGCCACCATAAGTCCAATACTTAAGATTGCTAATACACTTACGCTGAAGGGCTCTCCATAATGCTTTGTCCGCGAGCTGTGCTCCACTCGTACATGCTAACATTTCCAACTAATGCCAAACATACTCATAGTTTGACCATTTGGCAATCCACCACTTTTCATTTGCCTCATAATGTTTTGCACATCTGAACCATTGTGCCCCATCGTGCCTACGCCATAGTTCGCTTCAGCCAACAATCGCAGTTACAGTGGCATCTTTTCATATTCATAATGCTAAATGACTTCGTGCTTTATCAATTTCTTCCTTATATCACTCCATGTTCCACTTTCTCCAAAGATCACACACTCTTCAAGCTTCTCCAGAGTACACCATGGTGGAAGAAGACTAAGAATTGCATGCAGTTGCCCTGTCAAGGTACTAGCAAAAGGGTTCGATGCTGGATGGAGCGCCACTATAGATACTTGGTGGCGTGGTCTTGTTTTCGTGTTCAAAGTCATCCGCTTGCCAGATGCGAAAGGAGGCAATGAGAAACTTGAATGTATCAATTTCTAGTCGATCGTGCAGATACATGCCCTTATCAATTCTCGTGAACGGATCGGATACATACCGCTTAAGATCGTGAATACTTGGTGCAGAGTAGGAATTGGAGTACTTAATAGGCTTAGGGCAAGTTCTCTTATAACTCTTGTAGTTACCCTTCTAGCAATCACAACTACAGTATAAAGCCGTCTTACAACGTGCGCAAGCTTGGAGGCATGAGAGTTCTCTAGCTTCAGTGGGTTTTGTTTTGCAGTGGGTGCAGGTGTTTCATTTGTTGTATTGAATGAACAGCTCAGAGTTAAAAGTAGAAGACCAAAATGAAGTCTTAAGACTAGCACAAGGGCCATCAGGGTACGGAAGGATAAGCGGTGGGTTGAGCAACGAGGCTAAACATCTGCCGCAAGGTGGTACTTGGTGCGGGACTGCACACGCTAAACTCATATGAGAACAGGGTATCAAGAGTCCGATCCTCTCGCCACTCGCTTTGTAGGAATGAGACATCTCTCACAGCTCAACTCGCGTGTGAGAGCGGAAGCATGACTGTGACCAGGATAACTGCTCGGCCTCGCAGCATATCAATTCAGAAAGCGCTGGCATGCAAATTGTCTTTGCCAGCACTCGCGCCTTCACGTTTACTTTCCTCCATGCTTGCACAACCTTCTCAGCTCGGTCTGCCGATGGATTGGTCTACACATATTTGTGACATTGATACGGAACCTCTGCATTGATATCACAGGGGTGGGTATCATCCTGTTTACTTGGGGGACTGTTTGAGTAATGGCAGGTACAAGGTTCTACACAAGTTGGGCTGGGGTGGATATTTGACTGTCTGGGCTGCGCGCGATACTAGGTCTCGCTTTCTGCGATATATTGACACTATTAGAGCTGACATACTACTAGAAATGAAACCTACGTTGCTGTGAAAATCGCAGTATCTGAACCAAACCATCAGAATTGAGAGTCTACCGTCTTGCGTACAATAGCGGCGACACACTCAGACCAGCCTGGTTACTAACATCTAATGACAATGCAAGATTCCTTCCAGATCAGTGGTCCAAATGGAACTTATGATTGCCTCGTATTGGAATTGTTAGGGCCAAGCGTGGCCGATTTCCTTGATGCGCATTCCTGCATTGAAAGGCTTCCTGGAACGCTTGCGAAAAGTATTGCAAAACAGGCTCTGCTTGGTTTGTGTTTCCTTTATGAGCAGAAGATCGCGCATGCAGGTACACTATGATGTCAACATTTATATGATATCTGCTAATCATCCTCAGATCTGTATACCTGCAACCTAGCATTCGCGATCCCTTCGGTGCAAGCCTTGCGAGAAGAGGATTTCCTCTAAAAACTCGGACAACCCGAAACAGGAATTGTTGAAAGAAAGGACGGCCAGCCACTAGGACCTGATGTACCCTGATACCTTGTTAAACCCACGTCTTACCCTATGGATGTTAAGTCATCGTTCAGATCGATTAAGATCGTCGATTTTGGCTAATCTTTCTTTAGCGACGAGTGTCCTAGCGCCCTCAATACTCTACTTCCTGTTCGCGCCCCTGAGATCATCTTCAGAGATAAAGTTGATTATTGCATAGATCTTTGGAGTATGGGCTGTCTAGTGAGTTCAACTTCCAAACACAGTGCCCTGGCATGCATTGATAGGAGGCTGATGGTTTGTCTAGTTGTTCGAGCTCATTGTTGGACAACTGCTGTTTGACAGCTTCATGACAACACCTGCAATCCTTGTCCGCCAAATGCTTGATACGGTCAACGATGATTTGCCAGACCGTTGGAACAGGGAATGGCATGCTATGAAAGGAACATTGTCTGACAATAGTTCCACTTGCTCACTTTAAGACTGGTTAGAGGAAATGTACTTTGATGGGGAGAGGCGCGAGGATATGAGTCGGGAAGACATTGTACGGGTTGGCGTGCTAATTGGAAGTATGCTACGAATGGAACCTTCCGCCAGGGCATCAGCGATAGCTGTTGTTCAGGACGCTTGGTTTCAGAGAGAATAATTTGTATCAAAAATTTCTGTCTCAGGCATTGGCCCATGAGCAGCTCGCAACAGCCACCAATTTTCTGAGCCTCACTGGCTAAGAGCAAGGGCACCGTGGTGCGAGTTAGCGTCAAGGACTTAGGTTAAAATAAGCCAGCAATGTTCTCCGCGGTTATCAACAGGTCGCCGGGTGGGATTTTAAAGTTAACATGTTATTCTTGCGTTGTTGTGGTAGGGTGCTTGGCAGTGATAACTTTTGAAACACGACGGTATGTACGAAGTCGCGATATGACGTGCGCGGGGATGCGGGGCTGTCCCACTTGGTACACCCTTCGGACCTAGCGCCGTGTATTTATCATCAAGCACTCGAGCACCCTATAAGCTCCAACCAAGCTCCTTTGGAAGACAATCAGGCCATCTTTCATTCATGGGTTTATCTGCCTACATCGCGAGAACTACAAGACAATTCACCAATCCCTCAGTTGCAGCTGTACGACTAACTTCGCTCAACGCACACTTTGCTCCGAGGAGTTTCTGGACAAGGAAAATGTCGTCTCTTCCCAAAACCATGAAGGCAGTCATCATTGAGCAGACTGGTGGAACAGAAGTTCTGCAATACAAAACTGATGTACCCGTCCCTGAGCCAAAGGACGGCGAAGTACTCGTCAAGAACGAATTCATCGGCATCAATTACATTGACACGTGAGCTTCCCCCTCACCACAAACCGAACCAACAATATCCTAATGCCAATTCAGGTACTTCCGCTCAGGCGTCTACAAACCTCCTCAGTTCCCTTACATCCTCGGCCGCGAAGGCGCCGGCACAATCGCCGCCATAGGCTCAAACGTGCCCTCTGACCTCTCCCTCGGCACACGCGTAACCTACATGGGCCAATACGCATATGCAGAGTACACCGCCGCACCCTCAAACTACACCGTACCTATCCCAGATAGCATCGACAGCAAAACAGCCGCTGCATCCCTCCTCCAAGCTCTAACCGCAGTCACGCTAATCCGAGACGCGTATGCCGTGCAAAAGGATGATTGGGTGCTCGTCACGGCTGCAGCGGGGGGTGTGGGATTATGGCTTGTTCAGCTGTTGAAGACGATTGGGGCGAGGGTTATTGCGACGGCGAGTACGCCTGAGAAGAGGGCTCTGGCCAAGGAGAACGGTGCAGAGGTGCTGCTTGAGTATCATGAGGAGGATCGTGATGTTTTTGTAAAAAAAGTGCTTGAGATTACGGGGGGCCAAGGTGTCCATGCTGTCTTTGACTCGGTGGGTAAATCGACGTTTGATAGTTCGCTGGCGGTTGTGAGACGCAAGGGGACCATGGTTAGTTTTGGGAATGCGTCGGGTCCGGTGGAGGGCTTTGCTCTTGCGTAAGTCAATTCTCTTGAGATTCCCTGTGGGTAAAAGTGTGGTTACTAATCTTGGTTATAGGAGGCTCTCTCCGAAAAACGTTAAGCTTGTTCGTCCAACGCTGTTCAATTACATTGCTACGCGCGAGGAGCTTCAACAGGCTACGAATGAGTTGTGGAAGTTCATTGAGAAGGATGGTCTGAAAGTCAAGATTCATGATGTATATCCTCTGAGTGAGATTGTCCGTGCAACAGAAGACATCCAGAGCAGGAAGACAACTGGCAAGTTGGTGCTGAAGCCGTGATCATTGGTATGTGCGGGTAACCATGTCTATATGGTAGAACGTACAAAAATTCAAAACTAAACTATGTTTGGTCCAAAACAATCAATGTGATATGACACTCCCTATGAACGCCAAACACCAATCCAAAACACACTCATCATCTATACTACCGGATAGGCAGCTGATTCTGCCATTCAGGATCCACCTTACTCTGTTTAAACAGGCTCTTCCCCTTGAGCCACTGCCTATACGCCTTATACCTCTTCTTTGCCCCATCTTCATCCTCTACATCCAACGGATTCTCCTTGACACTCAGAAACTCCTCGAACTCTTCGATATCTTCCTCTGCCGTCTGGAACTTCGGTGGTGCCGTATACGTCGGCAACGCAATATCAGGATACAAGTGTGGATGAAAGGAATGATGTTGTGGGTACGGATACGATGGTGCATGTGAAAAAGGTGTATTAATGGACTGGGAAGTCATGGGTCGGTTGTGTGATGCAAAGGACCGGATGGAGGCGACGTCGGTGTCGAGACGTGGAAGGTCAGCGATGGTGATTTGTATGCCATCTTCGTCAAAGTCTTTGGGTGCTTGGATATCACCTTCTGTCATGGAGAGGTAGTCGTAGTATTCCATTGCACTTGGATCGCCCGCACTAGGCATTTCGCTGCTCACAACGAGGGGTAGGTTGAGTGGGTGTTCGATGTATCGCGAGTACTCATCCTCTTCCGAGACAGATACTGAAGGATTCATACTATTGTCGTAAAATTGTGCCAATGTCCACTGATTAATAAGGGTCTTGTCTGCAGGTCTGAAGCCTGGCTTCATGGTTGACGATAGCCCGTTGGACGTCGCCGAGTTGCCGAGCGAATGATAAACCGACTGTGCAGCAGATGGCATCTCTGTCTCGAAATGCGGATCCCGCAGGATTGACTGCTTCGCCGGTGAGTCTGCATGAGGTACACTAAGATGCAGTTCCCTCCTACGACGGCCAGCGATGCTATCATGACGTAATTCCGTTTCGCTTGAGGGATCAATGATCGTCACACCCTTACGAGGTCCCTTTTTTCCGTCTCTTTCATGTCCATGTTCGTGTTTCTTGCGAGGCACAAAAGGCGATAGGTTCTCCTTTCGGGAAGGATGCGTCCCATCTCTGGGATCTCTTCCCGGGCGCGGCGAAGCTAGCCGAAAGGCGAATATCTTAAGGAACGACGATATTGCAAGCGGTCGATAGTATTCGAGCCAATAGTCATCGCGAGCGCTGATGATTGCTCCAGATGAATCCTTGTGACTGCGACTAGGCGCGACTGAGGGTGGAAGGGTCCTCGTCTGCAAGTTTGCTGGTGTGTACCATTCAATGTAGTCAGGGCGGACCAGATCAAGGAAATCTTGGGGATCCTGGTGATGCAGATAGTAGTCTGTCGAGAGTTCCCATAGAAGTGGCTGACCTTGTCGATATACGTAATGACCAAGGAACAAATTGTATGCTTCCTGACGTTGTGAGTCCAGAAATGAGTTATGGTAGTATCGCTTGAAGCTTTCCACCATATCGCGGGAGCTGCTTTGCCACTGATTGATCTTCCTGTATGTGGCCATGGTATTGACCAGATGAGAGCCTCCGTACTGGATCGCAATCGCATCACCGTGACCATGGAACATATGCGTGAACATCTCAACACAGTCCGAGTCGTATTCGACTGTCTTACCAGCAATAACACCAAGGGCTTGTAGTTGCCGTCCCAATGCTCTTTTGCCGATGACGAATTGAGCAGCATTCGTACGATCAAGACAATCGATGCAATTCGTACGCGCCACTCCGTTCTGCACACGTGGCGCATCGATATCTGACTCCCCATTGTGAAAGAAACTTGTTGTAGCCAGGACCTTCTCTGCGAGAGACTCTAGGGTGCCTATGACATCCTGACCTCGAGTTTTTGCTGCTCTGGACATGTCGAATGCTTCATATATGATCTTCTTGTCCTTTGGAAGAGACTGATTCAAGTAGTCGATAGCATGCTTGTACTCATAGAGGAGCTTGGACTCTCTTGGTGTTCGTTCCCTTGCCTTGATCAGGTTGAGAACGTAGATCGGAGCTCCGTAGCGCTCAAACAAGTTGTCGAAGTGCATCGCAGCGGCACTATAGAAAGGGTCCACGAGACTAAGGTCTATGTCAGGTTTGGGAGTAACTCCAGTATTGTCCTGCGTCCAATACAATGGAATACTGCCACGATGTTGTACATATGAGGTGTACGTCGGATTTGCGTAGAGTCGTGGCCCGGGCGCATGGAACGACGTGGTGAGTCCATCAGACACAATCTGCTCAGTCTCAACATCGTTGGCTACGTAGCCTGAATCATTCGTCCCACGCTTGAGAAACCTGGCGCCAGCGAAGAACCTCGAACGCCGAGCGACGATCGTGAGGTAAATTCTTCGACCGAAGACATCGAGAGCAGACTGGTCAACATAGCCGTGGATGATCGGATGACACCAGTCATACACATTTTTCAACGCATCGCGAGCAGGGTCTAACAGGTAGTCGTTCCAAACGAACATGTCCTGGAAGTCTCGTGCAGCGTATGAAACACCGTCGTTCAAAGCTTTCCTTTCTTGTATGATGTTCTGCTGTAGACTTCGTGTGACGTTATAGGAGTAGCTGAAGTAGAAAGATCTTCTCAAGTCCATGTTATTGAAGATCGCAAGGAACCTCGCCTCTTCAGGGTTTCTATCCTTTTGGAACCTCGATGTTGAGCCTGTCGTCAAAGGTATCATCTCAGTACCATCGACTTGATAGATGTAGTGACCGCCAAGCATAGCTACCTGCGCTCTCTTAGAGATCAGAAGCATGTAATAGGCCTCGGTAAACCTGATGAACCCAAGCAGACCCCAGGTACTACATCTCAACCTCATGCCTCCGGTGCTCTTGTTACCATCATCGATCGTATTCAGAAGCTGGTGCATTTCTCGTCTGTTGTATACTATATCATCTTCGAAGATGTTCAGATGCCCCGGTGGTGCTGTACGATCTATCTTGAGCACACGGTATTGCTTTTCCATGATGTCGGCGCCAACAAGATAAAATCGCGTGCTGGTCTCGTACAAGGAGAATTTATGCATCCTCTTGATACCGCTTTCGCCGACGTTCTGGTAAGCGAAACCCTTGGCTTTGTGGGTAGTTGAAGGTGTCGACAGGCGTTGAAAAGAAACACCAACATTGGGGTCCTCCTCTTCGCCGCCAAATTTGATGGATTCTGATTCTGTACGAGGCTTCCCTAGACCCGGTAGCTTTTCGAGATCCGCTTCGGGCTTGAAGGAATTAATTGGCACATCATGTTGAGGCGAAATCTGTGGGCTGGCAACGGCTGTTGAGGCTCTCTCGAGATCCAAGTTCTCCGGAGTGTGTTCCTGCGATGTTGTCGCTTTCGAGGCTACAGAACTAGCACGCTCACGCGGCTCAGCCTGTGGGTTGAAGGCCTCCATCGTTCGAAAATACTATAGTGAGCTCCAACAACGGCTTCACGACTCGCACTTTGTGTCATGCGCCCATAATGTACATGTGGGCTCGACGTGTCGTGGTGGCGCTAGTCAAGCACGCGAACAGAGGTGCGTGAGCACAACTAAGCCAGCGCACGGGAAGCTTCGCAGCTCGTTTGACGACTTTGTCTGCAGTTGTCAAGAGACGGGCATAACAGTGGGTTGGGCTATCGTCTGAGGTCACGAGTGTAGATAGCGGGCACCTGCCCATGTGGTGTTTCTACCTAGGTAGGTCCCAGGGTTTCAAGGCTTGGCGCTACGTCAATGCTCTACACACCTGGGCACATGTAGACCAGTGTATGCATACGATACACCTCTACAACCTCAACACCTTGCAAAATCAATAATTATTCCCTTAATAATGATAATAGTCCCCTAGATCATGAATTCAAAATTCTTCCTCTCATGCCTCACCCGTGCATCATCGTCAAGTGGCACACCCGTGTAATCACTGCCGCCGCTTCCCTGCTTCATCCTCTGGTTCTCTCTTACCAACACCAGTCTGAGCATAGCTGCAAGAACACCAACAAGCAACATGAAGCCCGCGCATATACTCATACCCTTGGCGTAGTACGGTCCTTCCTCGCTAGGAAAGATACTGGTTCCGACAAGAGGTCCCATCTGCCCAATGATGTTCAAAACCGCCATACCGGTGCCTTTCTTACTATCTGTCTCTTGATTGTTGATCGTCCATGTGATGATGATCGTGATAGCTGAGAAAAAGCCCGCCGCTGCAGGAAACAGCGCTATGTACCGTACGAAGGTGTTCGTCGACTTGTAATAGCCAGATAGAGCTATCGTACCGTAGCCCAGCGTCGCGAGCATGGAATGCAACATAATGAAAGTAGAACGCGATTGAAGACGATCTGAGTAATATGCTGTCGCCAAGACCACCATGAAGGCAAACAGATATGGTGGTGCTGTTAGACCTTGCGCGGTAATGCTTTCCCATCCCATTTCTTGGATGATAGTGGGCAAAAAGACTGGCATACTACTAAACGAAACGTTGCAGCTGAAAAACATGAAAGCAGTGAGGTAACATTTCGGATCCTTGAGCGTTTGAAAAACCTCTTGGAAGTTGACCTTTCCTCGCGTGTTCTGGCCGTAATGTTTTTCGTTCTCTTGCTCCTCTGGCTCCCCGTCTTTCTCCTGTCTCAGTCGCAATACTGCTACTTCGCGCTGTCGAGGTGTCAACCACTTGGCCAAACCCGGTCCATCAGGCACGAAGTCCCATGCCCACACTGCGATGAGCACACTTGGAAAACCCTCGATGAGAAACAGCAATCTCCATGGACTAAGCGGTCCATGCTCGCCCACTTTCGTGATCACATACGCCAAGGCGCCTGCAAATGATGCTGAGAGAGGACTGGCGGAGACAAACAGGCCTGTCCTAAAGGCCAGCTCATGTCGCCGAAAAAAGAAGGAGAGGTAGAAGGGCACACCAGGGCCAAAGGCTGCTTCGCTGATGCCGAGAAGTGCACGAAGCACGAGGAGGAACCCAAACGAGGTTGCTACTGCTTGGAGCGATGCTACTATACCCCAGGACAGAATGCACAGCGATATATAGATGTGCGGCGGTACGATACGATACCTGATGGTTGTGAGCATAGCCTCTTTGTTCCTTTTCGCGGACATACATAAGTGTCATCCATTCGAAGAGGATATACGTGATGTAGAATGCCCATAGTAGCCAATGGTACTGACTTGAGCTTAGGTTCAGGTCATCGGCCAGCCCTGCGATGCGAGCGTTCCCAATGCCTTGCCATATATGGTCAGCCACGAGTTGGTGTTTTTCGCGCATGTCAACTTGGGCAATCCTCCAAAGATCGTCTCTTTGCGCGTATGTGCGCGTATACCGAAATCACTCACTCGACCGATCCAGAAAGCTCAGACAGTAGAGCAAGGCCATGAAGCAGACCAGCCGTCTGTCAAGCTTCTTCAATACAACCCTGTCTTCTTCCGGTGTGTATAGCTCGTAGCTTTGAGCCGAGTCCATTGATGCGCGTCGCATGCTCGGAAGGAGTTCATCTTCATCGTCGTCTTTCGCAGTTGGCTCGTCGCGAGATGTGATCGTTCGTAGTTCATAGGAATATGGCTCGTTGGCCATAGACAGACCATCGAATGATTGCGAGGACCGTGGTGAGGGTATGAACTCAGGCAAGCTGGCGTTGGTGCTTAGGGACCCCGATTCGTACCGTGTACGATGGGATGGGGACGACATAGCCAATGCTGCCGCAATATCGCATTAAGGACTCCAACATGGAAAAGAGCATTGAGACCGCGTCAAAGGTTAACTCATCATCAGAGAGTAATCTATATCAAGCCCCTTGCGGGTGAGAATGGTAGGACATGGCTTGCAACGGTTCGGAGGGGAGGGTGACGCGTTTTGGCGTGTGCGTGTGTACGCTAACTGAACGACCCCTCTCTTACTGCATGCAATCCAAGTTCACGACATTTAAGAAATTAAGTGGTATGGATCACAACCTAGGAACTGAATGATGTAATGTAATTGCGCTTTGAATCCAGGCTATCTTCTAACCTACTTGTAATTATTCACGTTCCATGCTCATCATCGCACCTTCCCACCACTCCATAATTATGTCCGGGTCATCTATTCATGCATCACCACGCTTCGACCATGTAACCCAAGCCTGTCATCATCTACACTAAACGTAAGCAAGAAAGGAAAGAAATGTTTAGTTCACGGGGTCGAAGACCACCTCTGAGGAGCTTTGATTGTCGAATCGATGTGGTTCAGCCGGCTACTTTCCTGAGACTTCGACAAATATCATGGTATATATATATGCAATGCAAAGTAATTCCTCATTTCGATCAATGTGCGCTCAATAGGTATGCATAGCTATGTCGCGTGACTCAACGGGCATGCACCCAACGCATCACTTACTCCAGGTGCCCCTCTTGATGTGCGTGACTAACCGTTCCAATACAATAACAGAAGAAGGCACCCTTTCCGTACATTGTCTACACAGCTGTCACTAAAATTTATGTAGTGGCTAATGTGAAACTCGTCTACTCACTAACATCTGAGCTTGACCGTAGATTCAAGGGCACACGTGTTCTTCATAAATCACTCCTATCGCCTTACCTAGCTCGCAAGCATACCATATGTACGAAATCACTATTTCGCATTGACATCCATTCCCTATCGCAGGATGAAGAACCACAAAAGGCAGTCAAACGTTATCAAATAAAGTAGAAATGACTCGGCCTGACACGCTCACAGTCAGACCAGAAATGAGGCAGAAAGACAGAGAATGGTCAATTTGGCTACTTCCCTACCCTTTCGACGAAAGAAATCTAACATATGCCTGCTTTGCGGGGTAGGGGTAAGATTAGTGTGACCTGCACTAGGTGAGTGAGCTGGTATGATGTAAGCGCGCGTTTGCCCTGGGAGTTCAGAATGTAAAGGTGGAAGTGAGGAAAGAATAACGCGACCAGATGACTGAACAGCATAGGGACCTCAAAACAACAGTAGGCCCAAGGTCGAAAAAAACAATGCCATTTGCAAATTCAACACGTCGGCAGCTTGGCCGCTTTACGCTCCAACTCTATCTTGATCGCGGAGCCCCAGACTACATAAGAAATCCCCTTCACCGGTTATCGTCGCTAGCATATGTACACTCTGATCGATTCCGTTAACTCAGATCGTCCGCCTCGTCTTTGACACTGTGTCTATCAGATGTTCCTTCCAAGTAGTAAAAGCTTTCTACTCCTTCTTGACGGTGTCCGGATCGACGAGGATGCCTTCCGCTTCGAGTCTTCGTCGCGCTTCTTCCAGCGCCCATGTTTGGATGCTATTTTTAACGTTAGCTTCGTTCAACGACCCCCGGTTCTCGCTCTTCATCATCTTCCCAGCCAATCCATGACTGCGCACCCCCATCATCCCCTTTCCAGTCCTCCACCCCCACCAACTCCCCTCTTACACCCTCCCCAGAGCGGAAAATGCGGCAAAGCATACCTAGTATCAGGCTTAAAAGCATAAGCAACAACCACAAACACCGTACATCCTCCAAACCCCCAAAACATGGGTCCTTCCCACCCCTCCTTCTCATACTGCTCGCCAGGCTTCACGCCAAACAGCCATCCACTCGGTGGATCATACGAGTGTCCGTGTCCGCCTTTGACAATTTGGCTTTGTGAGAAGGCGCGTGTGGGGAATCGGAGGCTGCTGGCGGGTGTGCGAATGGTGGCTGCGAGGATGCGCGAAGCGCGAGTGGCGCTGCGGAGAGATTGCATTGGTGCGCGAGGTGTGGCAGATGGTATGGTATTCAGTTTTTCGGGTAGAGTGGAGAGATTCCCGCGGTAGGGGTGGTGGGGTTGTGAAGTATCAAGGGCGGTGGAGTGGAGGGTTTGACGGTGAGGTTGACGGGATCGCGAGGGCTTGGCGGCATTGGGCTGCGGGACGCTGAATGGGGGTTAGCGCGATGGGAGGGCGGAAGGTGAGTCGAGTGACGTTTTGGGGCTCCTTCAACCCGAACGGTGATATTTGAGTACTAAGGCTACTATCAATTGGCTGTACCTGGACTAATAGAGCCTAAATACAATTTGGTTTCACACATGCAAATTTATGGAGCGATCACACATAGATACAAGCAAATTATTCGAGAGCATTTGAGTAAGTACGAGCACGAAGCTCAAGATTAACTTGTTCTGCTATATACCGATCTAAGCAAATCATCTATGAGTGCTAAGGAGGTTCTGTAATGATATCCTGGAAGTGACGCTGCATGTATACGCCTACCCATTCCCAAAAAAAACCCAAACGCCGGTGCTATGCAAGTACGTCAAAGCCAAAACGCGCTCAAAGACAGGCTTCATGCGTGGACAGGGACGCGCTTCTTCTCCTGCCCGTCTTCCATCTCATCCTCACTCTCCTGTACAAATGACAGCTTTGACAGATCGGCCGACGTCTCATCCACTCCCTGCTCTGCCTGATCTTCTCGAGCACGCTCCGCTCGAACTTGAGCTCGTGCAGCCATAAACTGCCTGCGCCTCTCTTGCATCTCCCTTTCTGCACGTCGCTGCTCTTGCGCATCTATGTCTGCTCGGTGCTTCTCTTGCGCCTCCGTCTCTGAGAGCCGCTGTTCTCGTTCGGATGGTTCAGCGATCGGCGTCTTAGGCATGGCCTCATTCTGCTTCTCCATCTCGGCTCGCTCCAGTGCCTCGAACTCATCGTCAATATCGATCATGTCGATCGGAACGCCAGTCTCGTTGATGACGTTAGTGATCTCGTCCGTATGAGCCATGTGCTCATTGACAGCATCGACCACACCCTGCACGCCTTCTGCACCACCAACTTGTTCGTTTAAGCTCTTGAGCGCGGCGGCGCCCGCGCGCATGGCTCCCACAATCTCCACTTGGTCTGCCGCTTGTTGGAGATCATTATAGACGGTCTCAAGCTGGTGTGCGAGTTCTGTGCGGCGGGCAAGGACATTCTCCGTGATTTTCTTGGAGCGGAGGGCGGCTTTGGCGCGCACCATCTCTCTAGATGCGACTGCTTCACGAGCCGCAGCATCGGCGTAGGCGATCTTTTCCATGAGAGGTACAAGTTGACCGTTGATATTTGCTAAGGTGTCACGAAGGTTGGCGATGGCGGTGTCGTCTGTTGTAACCGGTCGGGGAACGGCCTCGTGCTCAGGCTTGAACTTGATCGTCTGAGCGTTGTACGATATCGCGCGCTTGTCGCGTGCTAGAAATACGAGCAAGATTTCTAGGTCGTTCGTCGTGAGCGGGGAGGCTGGGTTCAGCGTATTAGAGAAGCGCTTCAAGAAATCTGCCTTTGAGAGGACTCGATCCGCGGTCGAAGCAGAGTCCCTCATCTTCTTCAAGATCTCATCTGCAGCGACCTCAACATTCTTGACTACAACAAAGTTCCCAGTGGCCAACTGGTTTTGTTGTGGATGTCCCAGCACGCCGACTTGACGCAAGCTCCACTGCAACACCTTCCAAGGTGAAGGTACCCAAGAATTCTTGTATATGCTCTCTTTGGAGTTCACAAAGTCTTTCAAGGGTATCATCTCCTTCTTTTGTACCGCCTCATTAAATACCGCCGGTAGACAAGTCGGCTTGCCATGTTGTGGGTGTTGTAACGCTCGCGCGAGCTCGTCCGTAGCCCGGATGTTAAGCAGATCGTGGGTATTACCCTGCATGGAAATGACCCCAGCTCGCGATGCGTCCGTAAGTGCTTTGATCCATACTGCAATATTCGCATGGTAGCCGTCGGGGTTTACTTCGAGTTGTTGGCCAAAGTCTGCGTACAGCGACGGAAGGCGATGCTGACTGTGATGATATTAGCATGTGCAACGGTCGACTACGAGTGTTCTCGCAAGCGCTGCAAGGGAATAACGCACTTTTGGAACGCCTCTTCATGTTTCAGTATATACTCGAGAAGTTCGCTCATGTCGCGTTCCTTGGCCGGTGTCCAGGTTCGTTGTTGCTTGTCACTCTTGGTTCGGAAGAGTCGCTTGCGACTGCACCGACGCGCAAGCACGGGGTCGTCATCGTAGATCGAAACGTGGGGGCCGCTCAGGTCGGTTGAGAGTTTGCGTTTCAACATGATTGCAAGTAGTCATGCGATGGAGAAAAACACTGGCCTACGTGGGATCTTGTATTATTTATATCAAAGAGTACTTGCATTGGTTTGATTCCACTGCAATGTTGCAGCACAGGCGCAACAAGCTTTCCCCCACGCGACGCGTTGTTTGAGGGCCAGTACCCCGCTCCCGATGTGCTTCCTACACACAGGCCTCTGAGATGTCAAAGGCACCTGGCCCTTCGGTTTCAAGTGAAAGTCGCAATACTTCCTGGAGAACTGTCGAGGGTGTATTCACCAAGTTTTCCAAAGCTGCGCGCCATACGATGACGTTCATCCGCACGCCCCTCGACAACCTGCGACGTTCCCTCGACCCGCTGGTGTGTGTGATGATCTGGCTCAAGCAAGATCCAATCTTGCGTTGGCCGTTGGTTTTCACTCTGGTTGGTATCCTCACTTGGTCTGCACTTCCAGCATTCTACTTCCTCACAATATTGATCCCATCATCCTTCTTATTGTCCTTCGCCATGAACTGACGCATCTCCTCAAGATCATCCATGTCATCATCGCCGTCCTGATCCTTCGGTTTATCTGGCGGCTGCGATTTGCGCGGAATGTCCTCAGGCCATTTCCGCGGTTCTGGTGGAGGTGGACCGCGCATTTCTTTTGTCTCCTCTTCCCAAGCCTTACGTTCTTCTTCGTCCAGCTCATCCCGCCTGTCCAGCCACCGCTCCTGCACGTCCCGGGCATCCATCGTAGCACCCGTATCCCGCATTGCCATCTGCCACACTGTGTCGTTCACGCCCTCGATCCCGCCCATTGCAAAGCCACCTGCCCGATCTATAGCTTGCAAAAGAGTCATCATGCTTTTTTTATCTTCGACTGCGAGCGTCTCAAATCCCACAAGCGCAAAGTCCTCCACTAGTTCAACGATTGCTTTATTCAGGGCGGAGAATTTTGAGGTCGGCTCGTCGTCGTCCATATTTTCGTCGGTGTCTGCGCTCGCTGTAGTTGGCCCTGGAATGCCAGATGTCTGCTCACGGTTCAAATGCGGTAGCAGATAATGTAGGTCTTGAACTTCGGTATAGAAGTCTAGGTTGAATGGTAGGTTCGGGTAGTTGCGCAGATTGTCGATCTTCGTGAGGACATTGAGATGTGGGAGGTCCATCTGCAGCATACTGCGCAGAGCGAGAAGCAATGATGACACGTATAAGGAGGGTCGCGAGAGTATTATAGAATCGGTCAAGTGTACGACGACGAGCTGGTACATGTTAGCTCCACGTTACGAGCCGTGGGCGGTGGGCGAATACTCGATACCCCAGTTTTTGAAGGCGGAAGAAGATGTTTCGCAGAGATCCATGATGTGTAAAGAGCTCGACTTGGCCAGGGCAGTCGAAGAGAATGTACTCATCTGTGCATGCTTCAGTATGCGACTACTTTGATAACTGGTGCTGTTGCGGACCTCCGAGTTCCTTCAAACTCGCCTCCAGCCAGTCAAAGTTGTGCTCAAGCTCTTCCAACGCAAAGAGCACTCCTCCATTAGGCCCAAGTGCTTCTTGCTCCATGATCTCATCTATTGTGACCAAGTCTCGTACATCTACAGCGGGCTCATAGGAGGTGTGATCGTTGGCGGGGTCCAGATTGACGACAGAGCATTTGCGATTAATGGCGCCCATGAACTGCTGCATACCATCGCAGTACGTAGACTTTCCGGAGCCCGGTGGCCCTATCACGAGCTGCGCAAACGGCATCTTTGGTGTCGTGGAAAGTGACGTCTGCGGACAAAAAGTCGCGAGGGAGGGGCCGGGGAGCTTTGGCGGGGCCTCGGCGCATGTTGTTCCTGCGCCGATCGATCGCCGTTGTTTGGCTCGTGGAGTTTCGCGCGGAGCTTGCTCTCGCAATTGCAACCTTTGAACTGGAACAACCCCTACATCAGCACCGCCAACATGTCCAGTAAGTACTACTACCTCCCCACTGCGCTAAAGACTGCTTTGCGACTCAGCCTGCGCAGGTCTCGTCGTCTCCGCTATGCGTCACATGTACTGGTACCACATCAACACACTCCCAATATCTCACCATAAATTAAGATGATTGCAGAACTGACAGTTGTAGGCCAATTTGAACTCGCGCAAAACCCGACCGAACCCATATCCGCAGTCAAGTTTGCAAAAGATAGCCCTACGCGACTACTCGTCTCGTCTTGGGACCGCAATGTCTACCTCTACGACACTCACTCCGAGCCTGGCGGTCAGCTACTCCAGAAATTCGAGCACCGCGCTCCTGTACTAGATGTTTGCTTTGGCCGCGACGACAATGAGGCCTTCACATGTGGTCTCGACTGGGAGGTACGAAAGGTTGATCTCGAGAGCGGCGCGCAGACCGTCATGTCGACCCACTCGCAAGGTGTTCGCAACGTCCTTTTCTCGCCCGCACACAACCTGCTCATCTCTTCATCATGGGACTCAACACTACATCTTCACGACCTCTCACGACCAGGCGACTTCAGTGTAGTCCGCTTACCCTCGAAGCCGTTCTCACTGTCCGCGTCGCCTACCAAATTAGTCGTGGCAATGGCGAGCAGAGCGGTCAACATCTACGAACTGGACAAGCTGTCAGATGCAGCTAAGAGAGGCGGAGGCCAGGATGTTGCGGTAGAGCCATGGCAGCAGAGGGAGAGCTCGATGAAGTACATGACTCGCGCAGTAGCCTGCATGCCCAACGACGCCGGCTACTCAAGTTCAAGCATCGAGGGACGTGTGGCGGTCGAGTGGTTTGATCCATCAGACGAGTCACAATCGCGAAAGTACGCATTCAAGTGCCACAGGCAAGCCGTCGACGGTCAGGATATAGTCTATCCTGTCCACGCGCTGGCGTACCACCCAATCCACGGAACCTTCGCGACAGGTGGCGGTGACGGTGTGGTATCACTATGGGATGCGGTCGCAAAGAGGAGGATAAGGCAGTACCAGAAGTTCCCGGCGAGCGTGCAGACTATCGACTTCTCGAGCGATGGCAAGTACGTGGCGGTTGGTGTGAGCCCTGGGTTTGAAGACGGCGTGGATGATGTACCGGATGGTGTCACAAAAGTGTTCATTCGCGAGCTCAGCTCAACGGAAGCACAGGGCAAGAAAAAGTGAATTGAATAGCTTGGAGTACGGCGTTCAAGGATTGAAGAATGGAGCCATGATTCATTCACATGGAGATATGTACATGCAGCTTATATCACCTAAACAAAGATCCTGTCCTGTCCAAATTCCCAAATCCCTCTTCTTCTGGACCATTCTTCTCTCTTGATGCTATCCTTTCATATCATGGCTGAGCTCTTCCACACTCTTAGACTTCGTTGCCCAGCTGCCTAATGCGTTCTTTGTAGTCATGCAGCAGTCGAATTGTTCTCTCAGCTTCTATCTTCGAAGTATACACCTCCTTCTGGAGTCTCGCATTATCTGTATTCTTTTCCTGCAACTCCTGCACCGCCTTTCTCATGTCCACGTGGGCTTGAATTCTATGCCTACGTAGCGCTTCTGTCTCAGATCGCAGGTTGGCTTCCTCAGTCTCATGGAGCTTCATCCGTGTCTGCAAACGAGAGTCATCTTGCTTTAAATCATCACACAGCTTGTGGAGGGAGACAAGTTCGCGGCTCAGTACACTCTCTTCAATCTGGAACTCTCTCCGTTCGCGTTCGAGCTTCTCGTGAGCTTGTCGCTCAGCTTCCTTCGCTTCTGAGAGACAGCTCTGTTGCGCGACATGCAGATATCCTACGTGGTGTGCCAGCTTTACGTTGTCAAGCAGCAACTTTTCCTTTGTGGCTTTTAGCTCGAGATTGTCCTTTTGCAACTTCTTGTACTCCATGACGAACTTGGACAGGTCTTCGATGTCCTGCTTCATTGTTAGTTCGTCGAGGGTCTTCATGTTCAAGTAATGTAAGATACCGGTACGTTGACCTTTGTTCTTTTGGTAGGTAAGGTCTCTGGGTGGGCACAACATTAGCAATGTATTCGGAAGCGTATTGCTTGCAGTATCTGTTCGCACCTGCTAGATCTGACATGGTGTTTGGATCTTTTGTTTGCGGTACCGTTCCTATGAGTGTTGACTATTGGGTCGCAAGGTGTCATGATCGCATCAAGTGGCGTGGATGTGGACTGAAAAGACTGTTGTAAGGTAACGTTACAAGGATGTGGAGTCTTGAATAGCATGGGCTACGTTATGGAGTGGATTGCAACTTTTGAGGTTGAAGTGAGAAGCTGTACTTTAGCCCAGAACTAGTACAAGTAAAGGCGGAGGTCAAACAATGGCCCAAAGTCAGAGAAGGCTTTGATCCTGGAGCTTCCTTTAACGTCACGTTTTGTTCGACCTTTTCAAAGAGCGCCCATCCGAGCTCCACAAGCATCTCGTTTCCAATCTCCTATCCTACCAATTCTCATGCCCATCGATCTCTTCGCAAAGAACCCGCCAGCCTTTGCCTCGACTCTTATAACCATTGAGTTACTTGATAATTCAGACCAATATGACATTCCATATTACCGATGACATACTGGCTAATTCCAAGTCATACTATGTCTAACAGCTTCATGTGACCTAACTTAGTCACAGGCTACTGCTCTCGGGAGCTACAAAATTCTAGAGTTCTCTGATTGATCTTGCGAAGAAGTCCGAACTGCTGCTCCAACTCGTCCACACGACGACGAGCGTCTACCAACGAAGTTTCGAGTGCAACATGTGGATCCTGTGCGATATCCCGCTGCCTCTGCGCCTTCTCCCATTGAGCCTGCATATCTCCCTTATATGTGTTCATACTATTCTTCTGGATCTGAGAGTTCGACAGATTGCTCCGCAACTCGTTAGCCTCTCTTCGAATTCGGCCTTCTCGGTTCCCAAAAGCTCGACTTCATTCTCCAGAGCCAACTTTTTGAAGATGAACATGCTTCGGTCCTCTTGCATCTTCCGTGAATCGGTCATCATTGATTGATAGAGGGTACACTTTTGTGCTTGCTTACTGTGCTGTTATCTTTCCATGAGTTTGTCGAGTCCGTTCTGAAGAGACAGATAGTCGCTGCAGTTCCTTGTAAGAGGTGACAGATGCACCGAAGTCTTCAATAATCTGTACACAAAGCCAGTACATTCATTTGATTTTCTAAATAAAGGTGGCGGTAATTACTCGATCATTGTGTTTTACTAATGTGAAAGTCTTTTCCGACTGCTGCCCATGAAGCCCTTTTGTCTGAGCAGTGTCTCTGTCCATGCGTGAATTGTCCCCCTTTTCCCAATGTTTGTTAGGGACGAGCTGGAAGTTGAGAAAATTTGCGGCAGCTCGCGAGGACTGTAAGAGATGAAGTGGCCCTAGGACAGATGAGCGTGAAAGTGTTATTGAAGTATGTCCATATTCAGACTGACGGATCACGCAAAGACCGGTGCGTTCGGATGCTGCTCCATCATAGATGACACTTGAAATCAAGTCGCAAGTAGTCCCTTACATGAAGTACCCGTACGTTGCATGGTGCGTACAGTCCTCAGGTTACTTCTGATTTTCATTTGAGGGACTTGAAGATCTCTAAACTTTGAATCTGCATTTTTTCAGGCCGTATACAGCTCTGCGTCCAAGAATGCTGGGTATTAGGTACTCAGCGCACTGCCTAATTCTGCAACTATCACGCCATTGGTATAGATATATCAGTTCCATAGTCATTGGAAGGCAAGCTCAGTGTTGATTGGGTTCTTCAACCGTAGCTTCAAACTGCCCGTAACCGAATAGGCTTATACCATAGGTATTTGGATGTCTCAAACCTACCTGAGGTCTTCAATGCGTCGTTCTGCTTATTGGACTCTGTTGTATGCTTTTGGACTTTCTCTACGATGGGTTGGACCATTCCATGTTCTAACGTTCCGACCTTTTCTCACACATAGGCCATCCAACTTATAGGATATCTAAGTGACCACATGATCAGCAAGACCTTTTTGGGCATCGAGCTTATGGTGTTCTTGCTTGATATTTTGCAACTCGGTTGTTTTCGTGACTTCACAGGACTTACATTATCCTGGATCGTACGTTAACATATGTCTGCATGATGGATTTGTGAATAATCGAGCTTGTTTTATACTAGTATTTTCCGCTGACTGCATATTTTGTGTGCAAACCCGGTGATCAATCGTTCGTATGCACAGGTTGTCGCTACGAAGATTTTAAGGTTTGATACTCTAGGGTTCTAACGGTATGGGAAAACACCAAACTTGAGTAGAACATGTGTGTCAGAGCAAGCCATGTTCACGACTTACTCTAAGTAGGACATGCGCTCCGTGAAAGGCATGGCAATTGCGCCAAGACCGGTACTTGCGCTAGATTTTATCCTCACTAGTGACATAGCTGTCCCCTTTCCTTCAAACACCTGGTGCTGCGCTTGCACTTATCTCAAGTAACCCGAATAATTTTTCCGACTTCTCTGACTTATTTCCCGCACTATTAAACTCTTTTGATAGTAGGTCTTGCCACCTGATCTTGTACGACGGTCAGGTACGCCCTACCGTACCTAAGCTCTTATAGCTTTGGTATCCAGCAACTGTACCCAAATGCTACAACATTCAACTGTACGGCTTTCGAACGATCAATCCCTTCCATACGACATGGGAGATTTTGCTTGGGCATATGCGAATCTGTGCATATAAACACATCTCTGTACCACGGCTGCGGTTATCTTTGAGGGCAAGTCAGATTGCGGCTCAATTGCTTCGAACCCGGTCTGTATACAAGACAGAACACTCCATTCGCCAAAATCAAAGTGACCTTGTTGCAGACCTGGATATCCAGTGTCCTAAGTCGTTAGTCGCCTAAGCGCTGGTATGGGTCGTATATTGAGTGGCCGGAATTTATATTGATCGTCGGTGTTTATATTAGGCTGAACTTGAACCTGAGTCAACGCCATACAGCGTTACACCTTCACCAGCTGGCGGAAAGTGGATGCAAAAGTTAACAGTGTAAGTTCAAGCACGAAATGAGCTCTACTGTTTCAATTGAGCTTGGGGTAGGCCAATTCACGTCCGTACTGGAAGAGGTTTTCAACCCGTCGACATGCGAAACGAAGATACAGTACATACACACTAGGCAAGCTATCCTGGCAAATAATATAAACAACGCGGAACCACAACCGAGGATCTGGGATCAAATGACTCTGTGAGGACACTCTGCAAGGAACTCAGTAGACAACGAATGACCTTCAAGCATTGCACGGCCCTTCTTGTGGGAGCCTCGTCCCGTTCATTCCGGAAGCTTCACGTCGTTCCACTTTCTGTGCACTTTCAGTCTACAAATCGGCGCTTACATACCTAGATGCACTCGAAGCTATTTCTTCGACACTGTTAGCGCTGTGGCGGCCGGATCATCGCGTTCATGGCCATACATTCGACTGGACGCGCATGTACAAGCCCACTACCTCAGCACACGTGTACGAACATCAATCAAGACTGCTGCCGGATGTTGATCATATCATGCCGTTTTAACACCTAAGAGATGCAAGCTACCTAAGAGCTCTTGGTATCTAGGCCATTTACCGCCATGTAAGGCAGCACCGAGCCTCCTGACCTCCGCGCCATATTGCTTTCCACATTGAGGCCCACAATTTCTTCTAGAAGATTCCCTGGACTGCGAGCAATCACTGAAGCCGCTACACTCTATCTAAACCTGGCTTCGAAACCGCTAAGGCCAGGTACGAAGCAAGCTCAGTTTCTCGGCCCTACATTGTGAGCGACCTCTAACGCTGCCCGTTGAAACTTGGTAGGCTTGTACTGGTCTTCGAGGAGAACCAGGTCCAAGTGCAACAACTGACGTGTGATACATAAACTGTACGCGTGATGGTACGACTGAGACTGAGGGTGATAATCCAAAGTTTGCCTCCTGTTATAGAACTACATGGTCACGGTCGAATCAGAGTTGACACTAGGACAACATGACCAATCAGCTGGATGAGCCAAAGGACCTACTAACTCACAAACGCTTGGTTACTTCCGCCTACAACAAGATCTTCTATCTTCATAAGGCAAAGATCCGAGGAATGGTGGCGCACAGATCTCCACAGTACCCCAGGCTTTCCCCACGGAGGAAGAATTAGCAAGGGGACTTCATCTACCCTTCATTACTCTGGTACACTTAGCACCATTCTACCATCCCGATGATCCGTAGCGCCCATGGCATTGGTAAACAAGGACTCCAGTGAAACCACAGACGCAGATCTCATGCGCCTTGCAATAACGCATGGTCATATGGGTACAATTCCAATGTACCGCTGATAGTACCTCGACCATCTTCAAGACTTGTATAAAAGATGGCAGTCCCAGGGTCAATGGTCTTTTCGATATCCCACAACTTAAATTCTTTCAACAGTCAAGATGTACAGGACACTCGCCCTCGCTTCGCTCTCCCTCTTTGGGGCCGCCCGCGCTCAGCAGGTTGGTACCTCCCAGACCGAGACTCATCCTAAGATGGCATGGAAGACTTGCACTGGTACTGGGGGCAACAGCTGCACCAGCAAGGCCGGATCTATCGTTCTTGACTCCAACTGGCGTTGGTCTCACGTGACCAGCGGGTACACGAACTGCTTTGATGGCAACTCCTGGAACACCACTGCTTGCCCAGATGGCACAACCTGTACCAAGAACTGCGCCATTGACGGTGCTGATTACTCTGGTAAGTCTCCTCAATGAAATTTAGTGCAGAGTGTTGTTACTAATATTTCCTAGGTACTTACGGCATCACCACCAGCTCCGATGCCCTGACCCTCAAGTTTGTTACTAAAGGCCAGTACTCCAGCAACATTGGCTCACGTACCTACCTCATGGAAACCGATACAAAGTATCAAATGTTCAATCTGATCGGCAAAGAGTTCACATTTGATGTCGACGTCTCCAAATTACCCTGCGGTCTCAACGGCGCCCTCTACTTCGTCGAGATGGCCGCGGACGGCGGACTCAACAAGGGCAACAACAAAGCAGGTGCAAAATATGGTACTGGCTACTGTGATTCTCAATGCCCACATGACATTAAATTCATTAATGGAAAGGCCAATGTCGAAGGTTGGAACCCATCCCCTAACGACCCGAACGCGGGACAGGGTGAGATCGGCGCGTGCTGCCCCGAAATGGACATCTGGGAAGCAAACTCCGTTTCCACAGCATACACACCCCATCCCTGCAAGGGCACTGGACTCCAAGAATGCACAGGGACAACCTGTGGTGACGGTGACAACCGCTACGGCGGCCTCTGCGACAAGGATGGTTGTGACTTCAACAGCTACCGCATGGGCGTCCGTGACTTCTACGGTCCGGGCGCAACCCTCGACACCAACAAGAAAATGACCGTTGTCACGCAATTCATCGGCTCTGGCAGCAAGCTCAGCGATATCAAGCGCTTCTACATCCAGGGCGGAAAGGTCTTCAAGAACAGCGACTCCGCCATCGAGGGCGTGACTGGAAACTCAATCACCGATGCTTTCTGCGATCAGCAGAAGACTGTCTTTGGCGACACCAGCTCGTTTAAGAACTTGGGTGGATTGAATGAAATGGGTGCTTCGCTTGCGCGCGGACATGTGCTGGTCATGTCGCTCTGGGATGATCATGCCGTCAACATGTTGTGGCTCGACTCTACTTACCCCACTGATGCTGACCCAGAGAAGCTGGGTGTTGCCCGTGGTACTTGCCCTACTGACTCTGGTAAGCCAGAGGATGTCGAGGCTAACTCGCCCGGTGCTACGGTTATCTTCTCCAACATCAAGTTTGGTCCTATTGGATCTACCTTTGCTCAGCCGGCATAGACTTCCATGACTGGTATTGGCGGAGATGACGGAGGTGCAAAGTAAATGGAAGGGATTATGAGGCTCTGGGGTGGAGGAGCTGGGGACTAGCTTTTCTTGGGTTCCATCCTTTCGCTCTATGATTTACACATGTAAATACTTTTGGTGGTAGAACAGTGCATATAGAAACCAAGAAGTTGCTTTTGAAAATATGGTTTGTGTTGCCTTTGCTAGAGTAGTATAAGACGGTGCTCCGCTGAACGTCATCAGCTTGCAAAGAGGACTTGGTGACATCACCATTTTCCCCCTCTACTTCCATACTCAGGTGCAATCCATGTCCCATAATATACCCTCAGGCAAATCATCCGCGTCCCAAACTATTCCTCGACCAGAGACTACAATGGCACCACCCGTCATCGCGCCAGCTTTCCCGACAGCGAGCCAGCAGACAGCGTCAGCAATGTCCTGGATAACAACCGGCCTTTGGTCTTTGAACATAATTTTTGAATCCACCAATACCGTATTGACCGTCGCTCCTGGGCACCATGCAGGAAGCCCAGCAGCCCATGATCTTGTCATACTCTCCAATCCGCTCATGGCGGCGTAGAAGAGCGATGATGGCCACTTTGCCGACAAGATCAAGCTCTTGCTCCGATATCGTTGTACGTGTTGAATGACAGTCCGAGAGAAGTGTATTGTTTCCAAGCAGATTTTGCCACTGCTGTTCCTGTCGCATCTGTGGAGTCTTGGAGTGAGGAAATCCTGACGTGTAACTGTCCCCTATCAATATGTTGTGTCCAGGAAAGTGGTGCTGCTGCTGTTCCTGCTGCGTCTGCGTGTTCATTCCTGTGTAGGGATCCACTGCTTGACCGTCCATTAACAATGGGTTGTATACAGGAAGCGATTGCTAATGCTGGCTCTGCTGCGACTGCACCATGCAAACGGGGGGTAGATCCATCTCGAGTCTTTCAGACGCAGCAGGTTCAGCTCCCGATGTATTGTGAACCAAGAGATCTGCTGATGCTGCTGACGATGATACTGCTGCTAACACGATATGTTGTATTGATCGCTCAAGATGAAGATGTTTTGACAAAGAAGAGAAGTGAGAAACGGAATGATCGGTAAGAGAGCATGCTTTCTCTAAAGGGGTTCTATTCAAGCATGTGCGTTGTGATGATCTTGTTCGAGGTGGTCGCAGCCCATTTGCGCGTGGCAGTTGCGAATTACCTCACCTACATCAGCCACATCGAACAGGCAGGCTTACGCTACATCACCTCCAAGGGGGATAACACAGTACAACATTGGTAGTCAGACATGGAGTGAAGAAGCTGAGGGCCTGAGGCAGACTTTGGTCCGAATCAAGTGCAGTGCACGTGCCATGGGTATGGAAAGGGGCCTAGTGCAGCCCAGGGCTGCAAGATGAGCAAATCTCCCCGGCGCTTCCGCAGTGCCCAGCATCATACCGTACAGCGCTCTCACACCTTGCAGCCCACCTCCCCCTCCACTTCCTCCACCGCTATCACCGCTATCACCGCTACACCAAGTGCGCAGTCGTATCATAGCATAGCTACGTTCACAGCAAGCCGACGGCGCGAGAGGACGATCCTCCGCGACACCAACCGCCACGATGGTGCCTTCTCAACTTCTCGAGATTCCGCGCCCTAGGGTAAGTCCAAAAGCAACATGCTGCACTGCACCACATGACAACAACACAAGGGTAACTAATACTCCATATAGAGCTTCCTCCAGAAGATGTCCCTCCGCACAGGCGCAGAAATAATCACATACCTCCAGATCATCAACAAAGCCTCCGGTTTCTTTGGACTCCTCGCCGTGTTTACCGGCGCACGCATCGACGGATGGCAACTCTCCATGTATATTTACTCGACCCTCGCCCTGTTCGTCACAGTATACCTATACAAGCATATCCGGTTACAAAGTTCCTTTGAGTCGGTATTGTTGGCGCATCTCTATGCGCTCGACTCGGTGATCAACGCCTTGTACACAGCCTTCTTTGGCATCGCATGGTTCATCACTCTGGCCGCACACCCCGATGACAGCACTGGACTCTCACCAGGACTCAAGGACAACGCTGGATTCACAAGCCCCGAGTACAACGTCACACACGTCGACATCGTCGCCGAACCCACCGAGGGTCTCAACGCCGGACAAAACGCGATCGCAGTCGGCCAACCCGCACAGAACGGCGGCGCTGGACTCGGAAACGCCGTCTTCCAAAGCGGAAGCATCATGAGCATTTCCCTCATCTCAGGCTTCTGGGCACTAAGAGTCTACTTCGTCTTCATCATGCTCGCATTCGCGCGCCAATGTCTACGCCAACACATCGCCGCAAACGCCTCATCCGCCGCATGGTACACATCAAACAACATGCAAACTTCCGCCACCGACCTAGCCGAAAACCCCTTCGCTGAGGGCAAACAAGAAGGCAACGGCTGGAGAGGTCAACTCGGCCGCGTCATGCTGAGCGGCGCACCAAAGTACTGGCTCGGTGCTGAAGAGGGCGAGGATTGGATGCGCGGTGTTGGCGGCAAATTCAAGAAGGCTACTGCGTTAGAACAGCCCATTGGTTTCAATGAGCGCGAGCGCAGGCGCAGATCTGGAACTGGACCCCCCGTACCCCAACTCAATCTCACACCTTTGAGCGCTGAGCTGCCGCGGTAGAGTCGCGTGGCTTCATCTGCAGCCTCGCATTGTCGGTTGAATGAAATGAGGGATCTGCCCAGCGAGGACGAATGATGATGCTGGAGGATGTTGTAATGACTTTGATACCGATTCTGTTTGGCGTGTCGGTGGGATGAGCGTATTTGTATAATATATCCATTCATCCATCCAAAGAATGATGATCTATGCTCGAGGCACGGGTCCCCTGTTGCGCTGGGCGTACTATTGTTGTGCCCAGGACATTCGCTTCTTTTCCTCATATACCATATCCAACTAGCATCGAATATAATGTCAATAATCTACTAATACCACCTCTGTCGAATGCTTTGTGAAGTTCGATGTGTGAATGGTATGGTGAAGCAGTCTATGGAATGCTTGACGTCTACCTTCACGTTCTGATATCGTTGAAGTGCTTCCTCTAATCTACATAACCTGCTCTTGATCGTACAACATAGCGACACTGAATCATAGACTCATTATAGTTTTACACTGGATATGCCAGGCTTCCCACCACAAGTCTACAAAGCCAAGAGAAACACATACCCAATCAATGTGCCAGACTGGCCCTCTGTTGCTGCCCCTCAATGACAGGCATACTCTCACCCAAACTCCCCACAACCCTCTTCCCCTCCTCACCCTCCTCCGCCTCAATAAGCTTCTTCATCTCCTTCCTCCTCATCTTCATCATATCCTCCCTACTCTTCCTTACAGACGTAAACTTCGTCAACGTCTCCTCAATCTGATCCTCGACCAACTTCTTCGTATGGTTCGCCAACGACCTTGACACTAGGATATTAGGGAACCGGTAGCTGAGCCAGAGATACATGACGAGCATTTTATGCAATAGCTCCAGACTATATAGATACCCTCTTCCACCGGTGGGTGGGGCATCCATTGCTCCGAGCGGGATATGAGCTATTTCGAGCAAATCTGCAGGGCGGTTCTCGGCAATGCATTCGGCGAGGGAGCGTAGGAAATCGCTTTGACCCTTGTCGCGCATGTTTGCTGGTGCGGCGCAGAGGGTAAGGCGTTCTTGTGTGCTGAGGGCTTTGACGGGGTGGATAACGTCGGCGATTGCGAGTTGATCTTTTAGTGTGCAGAGGTGGAAGCGGGGTTGCAGTTCGCTGATTTCTTGGAGGCGTAGCATGATGTAGCTGAAGGGGGTACCGGGGGGGAAATAGCTTGCGAAACGCTCGATGATGAGCGAGGGGGGAAAGAGGCCGGCGCTCGTGATGGGTTCTGGTTCGCGGTCCATGGCTCGTTTGAGGTGGACGTGGTCGATTTTGTCAAGGGTTGTTACCCAGCCGACTGTTTGTGATTCTGCGGGAGGTGGGGATGGGGTGTCATCGAGGCCGACGACGGGGTCGGAAGATTGAGTGTCGGTGGTAATGGCTTGTTGTGCGGTCTTGTAGCGGCCTGCTCGGCCGGCAATCTGCTTGATTTCAGAGGTCATGAGGGGGGCGAAGGTGATGCCGTTGTTCTTGACCGTGGATTCGAAGATTACACGCTTGATTGCTCTGTACTCATTAGTGGAGACTCGGGGTTAGATAGCTGTGTGCGGACATACAAATTGAGACCCATGCCTATCGCATCACTGGCAACCAAGTAGTCGTAGTCATTGTCTGGATCGTTGAATAGTCGGGCCTGTTGAGCTCTCGTCTCAGGAGGCAAGCTACCGTAGACAATGGCACAGTGTTTTCCCGTCTTGGTCTCGATTTCCCTTCGTAGAGCGTGAATACCGAGGACGCTAAACGCAACAACACAGTCTCCCTTCTCGAGCTTCTTGAGGCCCCCCTTCAAGCTTTCGGGCATTACTTGGAGAGGCGTCAATCGCTGATATTCATGCACGTGCACTTTATCACCTACAAGAGCCGCTAGCTCCCGCATGATGGGCACTGTGCGCGCTTCTCCGCAGAGATGGATTTCTTTGGCTTGCAGTCCTAAATATGCCTGTGTCCAGGCCCAGCCTCGCTCTTGATGGTTGATCATCTGTATCTCGTCGATGACGGCAACATCGAACCGCGTGTTGAGCGGTGCCATTTCGATGGTGCAGCTGAACATCTGGGGAAGATCTCCCTCGGGTATGCGCTGTTCCTCGCCCGTCACCAACGCACATGACTTGTTCTTTGCGTTCAACCGTGTGTATACCTCGTGTGCAAGCAGCCGCAGCGGTCCGAGGTAGATGCCTGTGTCCGCTTCTTCGAGTCGCTTGAGCGCATGATACGTCTTCCCCGAGTTGGTAGGCCCCACGTGCAGGTGCACCGTCCGCTGGATCTCCCGCGTCGCTGGGTACCATTCGGCGGGATAGCGCAAGTCGGCCACCTCTTTCTGGTTCTGCAGCTCCGCCGCGGTAAACTTGCCGCCGCATGCCTGGGCGTAGAACATGTAGCGCAGGCGCTTCCCGAGCGTCTCTTTTCCCCGGACATCTTCCTGTACCAGCGTCTGCAGCTCGGCGGGCGCCTTCTTGATCCACAGGCTGACGGTCCGCTCAAAACTAAGCCATTCCGTATCAAAGTCTTTCTCACTGAGGCCTAGGCTCTCTCTGAATTCAGGGTGCCCGAGTTCCGCTCGCAGCTTGCCCACGCGATCGCGGACTTTGCTCAAGGGGACTTCGGGGCTCCTTGACCCGGGTCGGAATTGTGCTCTTAACGTCGATTGGAACGGGACTTCCCGGGCGTCTTTCGATTTGGGCTTCCCTTTGCGGTTGTCGCTGCGGAACGCAACTTGTATTCGTGGGAGGAAGCGCTGTGGTTGCGACAGCGACTGAGCAGCGAAGGCGCAGAAGACGCACAGCGAGTTCCGCCGCGCCGGCAGCGGAGGCATGGCTGAAATGAGAAACAGACGGCCACGATTATGCGGAGAAGGGAAAGGAAAGGAGCGTGAACAGCAGAGATCGGAGGAGTAGGCACGTCCGTGGATGTGCATGCACCATGTCATGACATGAATGGCAAAAAGTTAGGCTGGGCCAAGCCCGAAATGGGGCACTTCCGCCCCCCAGGGCCCGCTGCCCGCATGCATAGTACAACACCAACGGTTTAGCTGCGACGCGCTCTCCAAGACTACGACACCTGTCCCTGTCCCCCTCCGACCACGGTCGCTACTGCCCCAAGTCCTGCGCAGCCACGCTTGGAACACCTCCGCGACCCATACACAGCTCTCACAGCCCTCGCCAGCGCTCCTGCGGCTGCGGCTGCCTTGTACCCCGCCAGCATGAGTGTCTCCATGATCGAGATACAGCGAGAACGCATGTTCCCCGAGAGCCTGCGCATATAGGAGCGATATGTCTAACCGTTGCAACAGTCATTCTCAACACCATTCGCAAGACAACCCGCGGCGACGTACGGCTACCTCCCCCCTTGCGCCCTCACATCGCTAACCCTCCGCACAGTGGAAGGTCTTGATCGTAGATGAAGACAGCCAAAAGCTCATAAACAATGTTGTCAAGGAAGATGACATACTCAATTCCAACATTACCAGTATGCTGCAGCCCACGCTATGCTAGCACTCAACACTCTAATAAATCCTGCAGATATCGAGCGCCTCGAAAGTCGGCGGACCACCCAACGAGACATGGACGCCATATACATTCTGACGCCCAAACCGCACATTGTCGACTGCATAATGGCAGAGTTTGAGCAGCGGCGGTACAGAGGCTTCTTCCTCATATGGACAACATGTACGGAGAGCATGGTTATGCATGCAGTTACAGCGACTGACGCACACAATAGTGCTCCCACCACAACTCAAAGAACGCATCGACCGCTCGCAAATGGCACGAGAGCAAATACGAAGCTTCACAACTGTCCATCTTGACTACCACCCCCAAGAGTCACATCTCGTCACTTTCAAGGACCCCTGGAGCTTCCCAATGCTGTACCACCCAGATTGCAACAACCTCGTAGTCAAGCATATGCAGGAGCTCGCAGAGAAGGTAGGACCCTCCAGACAGACGCCACACTCTATTGCTTACCTTCTCAGATCACTGGTATCTGTGTTGGGTTAGGCGAATACCCCATCATTCGATATTACAGGCCACGAAACCCGACACACGAAGCTAGCGTGCTTTGCTCACACCTTGCGCGGTTTGTACAAGATAAGCTGGATATGTACGCACAATTCAACCAAGACTTTCCTCCTCCGTCGAACCGTCCTCGGGGCGCGTTGTACATCACCGACCGATCCATGGATCTAATGGCCCCGTTTTTACACGAATTCACTTATCAAGCCATGGCCTTCGATCTACTACCGATTGCAGACGGTGATAAGATAATATACAGGACGGTTGTCAACGAGGAAGATCCTGGTGCCGAAGAGAAGGACATGGAGATTACCGACAAGGATAAGATCTGGGTGGAGAACCGTCATCGACACATGAAGGACTGTCTCGACAAACTAATCAGTGACTTCCAAAAGTTCATCGCTGATAACCCACACTTCACCAACCAAGATGCTCAAAATGCTGCTGGAATGAACGGCCTAAACGCTATCAAGGATATGATCGCCGGTCTCCCGCAATTTCAAGAGATGAAAGAGGCATACTCACTACATCTCACTATGGCGCAGAAATGCATGGAGATCTTCCAACAGCACAAGTTACCAGACCTTGCATCCGTCGAGCAATGTCTAGCCACCGGCCTCGACGAAGACTACCGAAAACCTAAAAACATGGCCGACCAGGTTGTACGAACCCTCGACGAAGAAGAAGTAACTCCATCCGACCGCCTCCGCCTTATCGCCCTCTATATCCTTTTCAAAGACGGCATTCTCCCTGCCGATCTCCAGAAGCTACTCTTCCACGCTCAACTCGCACCCCCCGATGGCGATGTAATCCGCAACCTCGATCTCCTCGGCGCACGCGTGTCCCGTCAACTCAAGGAAAAGCGCGATCCCTTACCACCTCTCTTCCCTCCAAAGCCTGCCCCGCCCCCGAATACAGAAGACTACGGACTATCGAGATTCAACCCGGCCCTCCAAGACATGCTCGAAGGGCACATCCGCGGCACCCTCCCTCAAGACGCTTTCCCCTTTACCAAAATGTCCCCCGACGACGTACAAGCAATGCAAAACGACCAACCCTCTGCAGCGTCCCTCCGCTCCGCAAAGCCCACATGGGCCAAATCCCGCCTCGCAAGCGTAGAACCACGCCAACGCGTCATCGTGTTCGTCGCAGGCGGAGCCACATACTCTGAAGCCCGCGCATGCTACGATGTTTCCAACAAGACTTCACGAGATGTATTCCTCGTGACGTCACACATGATGAAACCCACTTTCTTCCTCCGCCAAGTGGGCGATCTATCGCAACCGCGGAATAAGTTGCGGTTACCTGTTGATGCGCCACCGCCTAAAGCTCCCACGCATTTGTTCGAGAAGCCCGAACCGCCGAAACCTGCACCGCCGCCTATGGGCGCGAAACCGGGGATTCCAGCTGGTGGTCTACCTGCGGGGCCGAGAGGGGGGGCACCAAGTACAGCGGCGAGACCACCGACGGCGGCTATGGGCGCGATTAATCTCAATGCACCGTCGAGTTCGTCTGGGGAGTCGAAACATAGTCCGCAGACGTCGCAGAGTAGTAAGCATGGAAAGGATGACAAGGAGAAGGAGAAGAAGAAGAAGAAGTTGCATTTGTTCTCTTCCAAGCATTAGCGTGGAAAATCGTTTTGGCTAATGTGTGGTTTGACGCAGGTCGTTGCATATGCTTTTGGCGCTATTTTGCTTTGTTCATAGCGAGGATTAGGGGGCTTGTTTGGATTCCGTATGGGTTGCATTTGTTTGGTGTTGACGTGTTGGAGGGGGTTTTGTGTTTGGGAGGTGGGGGGGAGGACCTGCTGGTTGGGTACTTGCATCTGTGAGGTTTGTGGAGTAGAGCGGTGTGGTGGTTGATAGAGTATGAAACGCCACGTTTAGACTTCTACTCTCCCTTCCGACCATCCTACTTTCTCGCCACACTTCTCCCCTCGCCCATGTTGTTCCATCGCCCAGACACTCTCTCTGGCGCTACCTTGCCTTCATAATCGTACCCCACTCAATACATCCACTTTGTCGAATAATCCTTTGGACTAACCACCAACCCTTTTCCCTTACTCGCGCCACGATACACGGCCTCCAGTATATCAATCAGCTCCTGCTTATCCCCCAGCGCAAAGTTAATCTTATTATTATTGCCCGTGCCGAAATCAACTTGCATGTGCTTGTTGCGCCAGAAGAACATGACGGTACATGGATCGTAGATTTCGTACATGGAGTTGAAGTCCGGGACGAGCTGTGATGTGAACGTTTTGTAAGTTTGTGGTTGTATTTTTATTTGGAAAGTTTGGGCGAGGGAGAATAGTTGGGTGTGTTATATGGGATGGTGGTGAAGTGTCAAGGTGTTGGAAGGAGGAGAATGGGATGAGGAAGGGGAATAATTTACATACCTTATTATCAACCACATAAATAGTAGCAAAGTTCTTGACCAAACCGACGATTTTGAAGAGTTTCTCGTCCATTGACATGCAGGCTGGGTCTGCGTCGGAACCGAAGCGTAGGACTACTATGCGGGATTCTTCGCTGAGCTTGGAGATGGGTGTGCTGTTAGCTTGCACAAGGGGGATTCTTTGCAGATGATTATGATGGCTTGGTTTTGGATACGTACGATAGCTTGATCGACATGCCAGGCTGAGGGGAGATGTTGGAGCATGACTGAGCCCATTTTGGCGGTGTGTGTGGGGCTTGTTGGTAATAGAAGAGAGATGATGGAAGATTGGGGTGTGTGCTGGAGACGAGTGAGGGGGACAATGGGGGTCCTAGGAGGGCAGATGATGTTGGGGAGTGAGGGTTTTGAAAGAGGAAGGCATGACCCAGGTACCATCACGTGTTTTGGTCCGCTAGGTACCTACCTACATGTGGACGGATCGAGAGACTGTCGTTCACTGACTGCACTGTGGGATCAACAATGATAGACCCTGAGAAATCCGTTGAAGCCTCAAGTATGAGAAAGAGAGAGAGATTAATAGCACGCGAATTACAAAATGATGGGTATAACGCATCAACACAAGCCCATTGGCTCTTCATCTAATGCCGCCTGCATAGTACTCGTTGATCGTCCTCGTAGGCGCATAATACTCCAGTCCATTACCCACAGGTTCACGAGGCTCAGTCGCCTGTCTTGCGGCTGCCGCCTTTGCTACCGTATACCTCTTTGCTGGAATGTTTTTTACAAACCGATCAAATCGTTCGCCCAACGAGTTTTTGACAGTCGCATGGCTTTGGTACGCGATCCGTTTCCTCTCTTCAAGCTCCTTTAAATGCTCTGTGAATTCCCTCTCGGTAGCGGCTCTGTCACTTGCAGTCAAGCTGCCCAAATCGGGGCGCCGTCGTCCAGTAACTGGGTCCCGTCCGGCGACTAAGCGGGCATCAGCTAAGAGGTCAGGCGCGCCTTGCGGTGAGACTGGGCGTAGGTGCTTTATTGGATGTGAAGGGGTGGTCGAGGCGGTGGTGGTTTGTGTTGATGTGACTTGGGGTATGGGCTCGACATCAAAACGTTGGGTGTCCATGTATGGATTAGACTTTTTACCAAACTTGCTGAAGATTGACGGCATGATGGTTTCAAGGTCTGACTCCTTGGAGGCGCTGTTATACGTGCGTTGAGCTACGTAGGCTGGAAGACCTCTGCAAAAGGGAACCGCGTGGGCGGCTGTGAAACACCACGGCTTGCTGGCAGTACTTCAAGTGATATCAAAGATGTCGCAAATTAGGTTCTGGGGGCTCCTGCGCTCCTTGGGTTGTCGAGGTGTCGCTAGCGAGCTGAGAACAACAGTGAGTCGCCTTGATCGCAAAGTGTTCCAGAAGAGCGCATGCGTTTCCTTCCTTCTCTTAATAGTTCACAAGCAGACCTTCACGTCTCAACTTCCTTCTCTTTTCCTCGCAATGTCAGCGCGACAGGGTTTTGCGGCGGCTGAATTCATCGCGGCACAGCCTGGATCTTTGTAGCCTTGCAGACTCAAGCTGGGGCGTAGGAGCCTAGCTGTCCAGGGGCTTAGCGCAAGGCCACCCGTGCCCATTTTTAGGCGATGGAAGTATTGGAAGACGATATTTAGTTCGGTTATACAGCGCACCCAGAGTCAAACTCTTCTTTGCCAGTCGGCGTACGCTCGATGAGTTTGGAAGCGGCAGTCACGTTTGGCACTTCCTGACCTGCTGAGCTAATGGCTTTGTGGATCTTGTGCCTAGCGAATCTTGTACATGGTCCAGGCGTGGTCAGCAAGTAATTGGCTTGTTGCGCATGGAAATCTACTCTAGAAGGTAGCCGTGACAATGTGCAGATTTTCCAGGATGACGGGGATGAGCAGTGAACTCATTTCATTGGCAATATAGGCGGCATTGCCAGATCCTATCGCACGCTGCAAATTCTCGGGTGCAGGCTGACGTTAATAAGTCATGTCTTGTTCAAGTGTCTTCCATAAGGAGAATGTTCGAACCACGACATAGTCGAATGGCCTACCATGGATGTGAGTTGCTAGAGCATATGATCAAGAGTGGAGTTAGCAGAGTGTGATCAACACCGTTAGCCAGGAGTGATTAGCAGTGTCTTAGGATGCATGAGATATGGGTCGTCTACCATGTACGTCGTGCGACGTTGGAGTTGAGGTTGCGGAGGTGGAGCGGAGGTCTTGCACGAGCTGCATGACGACTTGCTAGCGCTTCTCCACGCCCGCCGGGATGATGCACTGGGGGATGCCGCCTACTTTCGGACCAAACCACCGCACCACTGCGCTGCGACAACACTCACGCGCTTCTGGACCACAGCCTGTGCCTGAGACACATGAGTGTGGATACGACCGCCATGCTAGGACTCCGTTGGACCTCCGTCAAATAGCCACATTCGCTTCTCACCCATCGCACCGGGACAGCCTCGGATATCCGCAAGCTGGTCATCATGGAGGCCTCCGGCGCGCTCGCCAACGTGACGTCGTACTTCCCGTCACCGGCCGATCTGCTCATGGCCCTTCCTCGTCTGTTCTCCAAGGCCAGCTCTCTGGGGGACATGCTGCGCTCGGGTGGCAGCGCCATTGCAGAGCCCACGCTGGTCAACGCTACCAACAGCACCATCACCATGACTGCCGGCAGGTTTGTCCAGGAATCCGTCGCAGCAGCCGTGTCGACCGCGTCAGGGTCTGGCGAAGAGATTAGCATGTTCCAGGCCGTTAAGAACGTTGCCAGCTTCTTCAGCTACATCACCTCCAAGTGGGCCATCGCGACCTTCGCCATAGTAAGACGTATATCACATGCGCCGCACGTGCCCGACATACTAACATCTGCACAGGCCGTCCTCCTCAACCGAACACACTTCTACGCATCGAGCCGTGTGCCCTTGTCCTTCGATCGTCTGTATCTACGCTTTACACTGTACATTGTCCCTCTGCTCCTCTTTCTGTACCAGATACAGGGTATCTTACAGGCTATACGATGCCAAACCTCCCCCGGCTGGTCCGAGATGCAGTATGGCGGTCCTGGGCGACAGCTGGATACTGACTTTGGTGGAGAGGGTGGATACATGTGGCGAGGGTCGTCAGCCCTGCTCTTCTGGCAGACCACGGAGGAGTCATGCAGAGCTGCAAACATGTTGCCTCTGAGCAGCGAATCTACACGTCCTGCCGGATCGCTACGTCTCCTATGGCCTCTCTTCCTGTCCCTAGGCTTCGGCCAGTTCGTCGAGACATTGACGTGCGCGCTTCAAGGCCGGCATCCTATTCAGGAAGTGGGCATGACCATCTTTGAGCATTCACTTGCTTTTGCGGAAGCCGAGGCGGTAGTCACAAAGCCTTTGGCCATGGATATGGCCCGGTTCCTCAAACCCAAGAATGTATTTGCACCCGATGGCACCTCTTTGTTGATCCCAAGGTCAGGACTTTCGAGGATCGCCAATGCGCCACCAGAGGTCCTCATCATCTCCCTCATTTCTAGTATCAGTCACTTGACCAGCAATGTTTTAGCTATTGCTGGAGTCCGGTCAAGGTATAGGCTGATCACAACAGCTATATGGGGTATTGCATACATGTCTACATTTGCATGGAGTTTCGCTCGTCTGGCGTCTGCTATCACCGATCCCGACCAGTACCTTGGGATCCTGAGATTTCCCACGGTTTGTATCGTAGGCTTCATTCCGCACCTTCTCATTCTCACCGGCATCCTCCTATGTGGCTGTATCTATGCCTTAGCTCTTGTCATCACAGTGCTTTCTCCGCCCCCTGGACAGCCGGCTTCTCTTACGCTGAAGGAGAGATTCGCTGTTGCGTATGGCAATCTGCATGCCAACATACATCTTTCCGCTATTACACCTCTGACTATCAATTGGAACGAGGACTTCTATACTGCCATACTGAAAGTTGGCTTCACAGTCTTGACTGCCGCGAGCGAGGCTGTCTTCCTCAACGAAGGCACCAAGGTCAACGTCCATTCAATGACATGGCTAGAAAAACAGAGGCTGCAGGGTATCCTCGCTCGACGACGACGCTTCCGGGAGAACATCATTAACGTCCCTCCAGAGTTGATGAACGAGACACTGGCCCAAGGCGTTGAAGTCACAGACAAGTTCAACGGTGACGCAAGAAATTCTACATCAACTTCTGGCTATGCGAGGGAGCGCAAGACTCGTGGAATCAACCCTACATCGGATCCTGCACGTCGAAACGACCCAACAGGCCTTGGCCAGCGTCGAAGCCGTTTCTTCCTAGTGTACCACTTCTGGAGGAGTATTGTCAAGCTCATTGCTCTAGCACATGCAAGACTCATAATATGGTCGTTGAGGAGGGTGCGGGTGAACTACCTGCCCCGGTGGCTAAGACGCGTCGCTGGTGGACCTGGCTTAGGAAACCCCAGTCCCGCAGAGTTATACGCATCAAGCTCACGAACATCAATAGCGACATCTCCTTGGCTCACATTAGACAATCGAAATAGGGTTCGTCAGGATGACAACTTCAATATTGAGGACTTTGCAACAGAGAGACTCCGCAAGAGCGGATACTACACCGACACCGACACCAAAGAATCCTCCGATCGTCTAGACGACTACCTTTACTCCTGGTGGCGCAACGGCGGCCGCTGGAACGACCTCGATACTACCGCGGACTACATCCCCCCACAAGACGACGACACAACCAGCGTCCTCTCCTTCGCCTCAACCTCTGCCTCAAACTCCGAATGGTCCGACGTCGACAACTCCGACAACGACGACGGTCAACGCACACCCACCCGCGACACCTACCAACGTAGCCGTTCCACCACGCCTATGCCCAATGATACCCTAGACTTCACCCGCCTCTCCCAACTCCTCGACCCCAAAACCAAAGACGACCGCGAAGAAGCAAAACTCCTTTCCCGTCATCTGCAAAGCAACACCATAATGACACGATCCCGCTACCGCGCCGCCCTCGAAAAAGACGATGCTCGCATTCTGACCACCTCCCGCTACAAAATCGACGCCGCGTCCGTATCCATGACCCCAGAAGAGGAAGAACAACTCCTCGAAGACCTCATTCTTAGTAAACGCAGTGTCAATCCTGCTAATGCAGCGACTACAGGGAGTAGCTGGGACACGGGCGCAGAGGGCATGGGGTCCGAGGGCCCGCAGTGCGTGGTTTGTCAGATGGCGCCGCGGACGGTGTTGGTGTGGCCGTGTGGCTGTTTGAGTCTGTGTGATGAGTGTAGGGTTGGGCTTGCGAGTAAGAATTACACTGCGTGTGTTTGTTGTCGGACGGGGGTTGTTGCATATTCTAGACTTTATGTGCCGTGATTTCCTGGAGGGAGGTGGGAAGCTGTACATGGGCACTTGGTATTTCTCGCTTGTTAGTAACTAGGTTTTTGTTTCGGGGGGTAGATGTATATATGCATCTGGACTTGGGATATTTGTCTAAGTCTGGGTTTGTCACATATGGGTTTTCATGAGAATATGATTGTCACATTTGATCACCGAACTTTTCATTAGGCTATCGTGATCATTTCTTCCATGCCATGCGATGTCGCTGCGCTTTGTGGGTTGCTTTAACATCTAATGCCCATGTCCATCGTCATCACCTCCAACCCTCTCTTCCGGATCCAGCTTGATAAGGGTATCGATACGCATAATCGCCACACATGCTTCTACGGCAGACTTCAGCTGCTTGACCTTGCTCATACTGGGCTCCAGCACACCTGCCTTCAAGCAGTCGTGTACCTTGCCGTTCGACAAGTCTAGTCCGTAATTCTTATAGTTCTTGGACTTGGCGAGCTGTTTGGCGTCTTGTGAGGAGGGGTCAGAGGGGTTGACTGTGCGTTGTGAGAGGGCGTGGCGGGAGCGGAGGTTTGCGACGAGTTCAGTGGCGTCTTTCGCGGCGTTGATGGCGAGGGTCTTGGGAATAGCGAGGAGAGATTGTGCGAATGCGGCGATTGCGAGTTGCTCTCGGGAGCCCTAATATGTCATTAGCGAGGTTGTTGAGGAGGTAAAGGATTGTAGGACTCACCACTGATGTTGCCCACTCTTCCAGGTAGATGTGCAGAGCAGTCTCAACAGCGCCACCACCAGGTACAATACGTCCACTCTCAAGTGTTCGCTTCACGGCGGACAAAGAGTCGTGCACTGATCGCTCCATCTCGTCCAATGCATAATCGTTCGCTCCACGCAGAATGATGGATGCGGAGGAAAATGCCTTGGTTCCCTTGACAAGGATGCACTCGTCGTCCGAGATACGCTCCTGGGCAACCTCCTCAGCGTGACCCAAATTGGCGGCCTCGAACTTCTCGTCTCCGTTCAGATCCGACAAAGTGCTGACCATGGTCGCTCCAGTAGCCTTGGCTATCCTCCTCAGGTCCTCCTTCTTGCATCTCCGTACTGCCATGGCGCCCTTCTCGATGAACTGCTTCAAACACATGTCGTCGATACCCTTGGTAGTGAATACGACGTTGGCGCCAGCCTTTAGGATCATCTCGATCCGGTCAGTGACGATGCCAGCTTCGCGTTCCCGGATCTTCTCCAGTTGCTCCGGGTCGTCAATCGTGATGTGTACACCCAGCTTCATGCGCTCCTTTTGGAGGTTGATGTCCAAAACAGCAATTTTAGCATCGGTGATGCGTGTCTTCATTGCTTGCGAGGCGACTGTGCAGTTCAGAGCGTAGCCCTTGACCAATATCGACTGTGTCGCGCTCTGGCCGTGTGCCTTCAAGATGTTGACAGCCTTGACGGGGTATTTGACCTCGCCCTTGTTGTTGGTCATCTTGACCGCGGTCATGCCGTCCACGACCATGTTGGCGAAAAAGTCCGAATCCGAGCCAATAATCTTGCTAGACATGGATGTCTTCGCGATGTTGACTAGCGAGTCCCGACCGAGCGCATCGACCTTTGTGCTGATGTTCTCGTTCATGTATTTGACCGCCTCTCTCAGCGCTAGCCTGTACCCTGTGATGATGGTAGTGGGGTGGATCTTGTTCTTCATGAGCTCGTTTGCTCTCCGCAACAGCTCCGCCGCTATTATGACAACCGATGTTGTGCCATCCCCGACTTCCTTGTCCTGCTGTTGTGCCAAATCGACAAGAATTTTGCCTGCGGGGTGCTCAATGTCGAGCAGACTGAGGATGGTAGCGCCGTCGTTGGTCACGGTAACATCGCCAATGTCGTCGACCATCATCTTGTCGAGGCCAGACGGCCCGAACGACGACTTGACGATGTTCGAAATCGCCTGGGTCGCCAGGACATTCTGGTCGCGGATGTCCTGCCCGCTGATTTTCTGGCCTCCGAGAACTGCTGCTTGTTAGGTGTCATGTGCGCCACGTGAACCTGCCCAAAGCTTACACAGAGTTCCCCCGCTACGTGACTGCTCGAAGATTCCTGCCATGTTGACGATATGCAGCTGTTTACTCGGTTTGTTGTTGCTGCCTCCCCACGCGCTTCCAGAAAATCTCCAGCCCGTCGGCAAAAGGTAGCTCCGTCTGATATCGCGCTAGCGTGGACCCCTGCCTCAGTGACTCGACCCCTCCACTTTGGGCGCAACACCACACGAGCCTTGGTGACTGTGTACTGCTGTGCTGAGAGCTGAGTCCGAGGCATACCGCGCCCTTTTCCCGTATCGACAGCTGCGTCTTGCACACACTCGTCTGACTCATCAACCACAGGTAACAATGCCCCCTGTTAAATACCCCGCTTGCCCCGCCATGTCCTGGATTGGGCATTCCATATTTGTGTTGCAGACGAAGAAGCATGCGGTTCGATTTGGCAACACACATTAGATCTCAATTGGGCACAAACTACGCGAATTCAAATTTTGTTCCACCGCTTTTGTACTTTGTATTAACTTTTCTCCTCGGTAGCACACTTCACATACTCATAAAGAAGATATTGCACAGGCGCACCATGGCCGAAGCCTCCGCCCCCGAAGACAAGCTCAAGGATCTCTCTGTATCCGAGCCCAAGAAGAAGAAGGAGCCAAAGGAGAAAAAGCCTCCAAAGGTCCAGCAGCAGCCCAAGAAGAAGGTCAGATATACCAAGGGAGGGTTGTGATAGATGGGAGACAAGATGTTGACAAAGGAGTAGATTGAGGGCGCTGCGCTGATCGGTATCGATGTCGCCAAAGAGGCAGATCTTGGAGAATGGTACCAGCAGGTCATTACAAAGGGACAGATGATCTCGTACTACGATGTGAGTACCACCAGATCTCGTGTGCGCTGCGAAGCCTACTAATAATACCTCTAGGTTGCTGGATGGTAATAATTCTCGGGTAACCTCGCTTCTCCAGTACTGATTGATCACAGTTACATCCTCGAACCTTCCTCGTACGCGATTTGGGAGTCGATCAAGGCCTGGTTCGACGCTCAGATCAAGACTCTCAAAGTCCGCAACGCATATTTCCCGATTTTCATCAGCGCGGACAACTTGGAGCGCGAGAAGGAACACGTCGAGGGTTTTGCTGCTGAAGTCGCTTGGGTGACAAAAGGAGGAAAATCTGACTTGGAGAAGCCTGTGGCTGTCCGTCCCACTTCTGAGACGGCCATGTACCCCTACTTCGCCCGCAAGATTCAGTCGCATCGCGACTTGCCCCTGAAATTGAATCAATGGAACAACGTTGTCCGCTGGGAATTCAAGCGTAGGTCTTCGCACTTGAAGTCACTATTCTGTCGCTAATCGGTCCAGACCCCATGCCTTTCATCCGCTCTCGCGAGTTCCTTTGGCAAGAGGGCCACACCGCTCATCTCACCAAGGAGGAGGCTAGCGCCGAAGTTTTGCAGATTCTTGACTGGTACTCTGATGTCTACCAAAACCTCCTCGCTGTCCCCGTGGTCAAGGGTACGAAGACGGTGAACGAGAAGTTCCCTGGAGCAGACTACACAACGACCATTGAAGGATTCATTCCTGCTACTGGCCGAGGTATCCAGGCCGCTACTTCTCATTGCCTTGGACAGCATTTCTCCAAGATGTTCAACATCACTGTTGAAGACCCCACAGCAAAGGAGAACGGCAAGTCAGAACACGTTCACGTGTGGCAGAACTCATGGGGTCTGACCACGCGTTCCATCGGTGTCATGATCCTGACTCACGGCGATAACCGAGGCTTGGTCATTCCCCCAAGAGTCGCTGAGATCCAGGTTGTGTTGATCCCTGTCGGTGTGACAGCAAAGTACGTTTGCTTCTTTGAAATACAGTGCAGAGCTAACATCAATGCAGGATGTCGGCTGAAGCGAAGGAGGAATTGTACAGCAAGGTCAAGAACATCGCCGATGACTTGCTTGAGGCCGGTGTTCGTGTCGAGACCGACTACCGTGAGGGCTACTCTCCCGGTTGGAAGTTCAATGACTGGGAACTCAAGGGTATACCTCTGCGAATCGAGTTCGGACCAAAGGATGCTGAGAAGGGTGTTGTTACTACGTCCCGCCGCGACATCGACGACAAGGATGCTGCACGTGGCACTACCAGCGTCGACAACATCAAGACAGAGATCCCCAAGCTGCTTGAGCAGATCCAGTTGGACATGTTCGAGCGTGCTGACAAGAAGTACCGCGAGCACCGTGTACAGCTTACCAACTGGGACGACTTCGTCCCTACCCTCAACAACAAGAGTGTTGTTCTCGTTCCCCACTGCGAGGGTGACAAGTGCGAGGATGAGGTCAAGGCGAAGAGTGCAAGGACAGCACTTGGTGACGTGGCCGAGGATAAGCAGGCCCCTGCTATGGGCGCAAAGAGTCTGTGTATTCCTTTCGAACAGCCCGAAGGTATTGAGCCTGGCAAGACAAAGTGCATCAACCCTGACTGTACAACTCCTGCGAAGCAGTGGATTCTATTCGGCAGGAGCTACTAGAGTTTTTGAAAAATCGAAAACGTATTTCCTATTTACTCGCATTTGGCGGCTTGGAGTTTGAGGGGGTCTGGCGCAGCATGGGGAAGCGCTGCTGTTGTACTAGTCCTATCTGCTTCCATGGTGTTTGAAACGACTCGAGATTGAGATCAAGAATGAAAATTGCAGAACTCCAAGTGTACCCTTTTCCGCTATCACCTGCTCCAAACTTCCGCCAGTGACAGCTCACATAATGTCCCGCACTGCATACATATGCTGCCTTATACCTGCGGTGAATGCCAGTAAGTAGTAAACGCCATGATCTCCCAGCAAACACTGGCTGGAGCCATACAAACGCCGCACAGCCAATGAGACATCACACTCATTTAACAATTCACGACCTTCACCTTGGCTCTTTGAACCTGTCATCTGCCGTCTCACTTGCGTGTCTTCTCTTCCTCTCACATCTCTCAAATACCCTACACAAACTTCCCGCACTCGACCACAATCCCGACCCACATCCTCTGACACATATCAACAGCACGCACCCACGCACCCACAAATCCACAAATTCCAGAACAATGTGCAAAAACCTCCTCCAAGTCTATGCCTGCGGGCACGACAAATCCGTCTGCATCACGCCGTGTCCGCACGCCATAGCTACAGGTGAACAATTCGGTGCTGAACACGAAAGCCATGGTGCTGGACTGCTGCGTTCGAGTTCAATCGTGTCGTCGATTGCTCCGTCTATCCACCATGGTGGTGAGACTACGACTACCGGGCCGGCCGTGACTTGGGGCGGTGTTGTAGCGCCTTTGATGGAGAGAAGCCATGTACCTGCATTTCGGCTGCGCGTTGCTGGGTCTGGGGGTGAGAAAAGTGCAGAATTGGGATTGAGCCATCACACGCGCACCTCCAACACACACAACAACACTACTCCTTCAGCGAGAACAACGACACCAACATCACAACTAGCAGATCGCCTCCCCAGTCCTACAACCGCAATGCTATCCCGTCCTTTATCCACTATCCCAATCCCCTCCAACACAATCACAAACACAACAACAACGTCCAACTCCCCCGAATCCCTTTACCCAGCCCCAAATTACTGCACCCATCCCCACCCCCACCATTTGCCTCAATCCCACCGCCCCTGTCTAAAATGCTTCGTCACGGGGGAGGAATGGGAGCACGAGAGACAGAGATGGAGAAATAGGTATCGGAGTGAACATACTGGGGTGGGCGAGGGGGATGTGGAGAGGGAGTGTGGGCTTGAAAGGTTGAGGGGGGAGTTTGGGGTGTGAGTGTGTGGGTGAGGGGAGGTTGGGGATGAGTGTGACGAGGGAGGGGTGGACAATGGGAGTGGGAGAGATCCGTGAGACATGGGATGAAGGATTGCTAGCGACGGGGAACATGGATGAAGGTTTAATGGCGACGGGGACACAGCGATCAACGGGATGTGGCAGAAAGAAGGGGGCATAGGCTCAAAGTAACCAATAGACTCTGAAGTGTGTTGAAGGTAAGCATCAGTACCTTTTGTACCTCCTGAGAATCTCATTGGTTATCAGGTTATACCCGTCTACTTGACAAGTCTAGCACCCTCGTCATCACTCTCACTATCCGTCTCATACTCGCTCTCCTCTTCTTCATCCGTCTCTTCTTCGTCTTCTTCCTCCTCCTCATCAGTTTCTTCCTCACTCCCACTCTCTTCCGCCAACCAATCATCAAGCGTCTTCTCCTTCTGCTTCTCCTTACTCACACCTGCACCGATTCCCCCGTCACCACCCAGCCCATTAAGACTCCGTGGACTCATCATACTCTCCGGTGTCATCCTACTACTACTTCCCGCCGCGGCATCTAACCTATCCGCCGCAGTCATATTCCGCGCAGAGTCGTATGTGGATGTGGAGGTTGATATAATCTCGTCGCGAAGCGCAGGATCCGGTTCATTGCCTTCTTTGACCCAGCGGGGAAGATCTTCGTACCCGCGTAATCCTCCCACGCCACCTTCGTCGCCGATGACGAGGCTTGCACTTCCGAGCACGTAGCCCTTGCGGGTCTCGCTGGGACTGGGGATGTGTGGCACAGGCTTTGGCGCGAGTAGGAGTAAAGAGGCAAGCTGCGTGGATGTGGGTGTCGCAAGAAGTGCTTTGTAGACACGTGCGCGATCACGGAGGTCGTAGGATGTGTCGTAACGTACCAGGAGTAGTACGTAGTTGTATAAAGCTTCGATGATGTGTGGCTTTTCTTGCTCTTTGGCATCTTCGATTTGTGGTGGTGCTTCGAGATGCTCGTCCCTGAAACCACCACCTTCTTCCTGGTAGTCGTCTAACAGCGACGGGCTTGGCTTGGGTTCTTCTTGTTTCGGCGGCTCAGGAGGTGGGTTGGCGGTCAGATGGTGTACGTAGACTTTCGCAGCCAAAAGAACAATCTGCAACTTGGCGGGCTCAGCCTCATCTGCAAAGCCCTTGACTAAGATGCGCAAGACGTCTGCAGCAATATTGTTTTCCGGGTCGATACCTGCAAACTCTCCAACTAGCCAGATGATACTCGCTCGTGCTTGCGGGCTTGTCGCTGCATCCAAATGCTTTGCTAACCGAACTACTGTCGTGCGGTGGGCGTTTGGGTCTCGTTGAATCAGATGACGAATCACTTCCAGAGATTCAGCGACTAGGTGCGCATCCGCAGAACCGACATGTTTCAGTAGAAGCTTCAGACATCTCGCCGAGGTCTGAGGACTCGTAGCAGGGCTCTGGGAACACCGTCCAATGGCTCTGACTGATTCCTTGACTAGGGCCGAGTCTAAACTTCCAGAATGTGAGAAGTGACTAAGCTCCGCCAATATCAGACTTTGCAGTCTTGGTTGCGCGTAGGGGAATATCAAAGTAAGTAGTTCCAACTTAAGGCGCCAAATGTGTGGTGCGTCAGTGGAACGTACGAGAAAGTGTGTGTAGTACTTTACAAATGGTTCCGGGTGTGTCAAACAGACCTGAACTACATTGTACAGCGCAATATGCTGTATATCTCCGGCAGACCGCAGAAGTGATATTAGAGGTCCGATAGCCTGGGATAGGTATTCTGGTGTTCCGAGGTAGAGATATGTCCGCGCTACTGCTATCACCACAGCAGCGTTCCGGGACTGAAGAAGAGATTGACATCCTTTCAACAGTACTTCAAGGTCGGGATCTAGTACGACAATCTCCTCCATGTCTTGTTCCCGTTCTTTCTCCTCTTCCGACTCGCTTTCAGACTCGTAGAAACCCTTTATCGACTTTGTTGGTTTCGAAGTTGCACCGCTGTTACTCACAGCTTTCCTGACCTTCCTAGTCCGTCGTGGAAAGCACTTGCGTGCATACACCATCATAAGTTTCAACGTCGCCAGCTGGCCCCATTCGTCCATGTCGACCAGTTTTTGTACCAAAGAGCGATAATGCGGGTGGATCAAGTCGAGCCGGTCGGGACATAATTCCAAGAACGAGGCCACAGCTGCTCCCGTGACAAAGTACTGCTTGTCGCCCAATAGTGTTGCGAGGTATTCCAGCAATTGCGGCTCGGTGTTTGGATCCAGTCTGTAGCACTTCGGTATCGCCAAAGCTGCTGCCTTTCGCACTAAGGGGGACATGTCTCCAGCTCCCCGCTTAATACCCAAGCTTACAATCTGACTGATGACTGGCACTCTTATACTCGACATGACCCGTAAAGCTAGTGCGCGGAGCTGGGGATTAGAGTCTGTGAGCGACTTCTGGATCGTGTTGATGGAAAGGAGTGCGGTGTCTGGTTCATGCTCGGCATGTTGGAGAAGGTAGATGTAGACGAGCTTCTTGACCTGGAGCGACGGCGAGGCAACGTTCTTGATTACGTGGGAGAAGAAGGGGAGTGTTTGCGAGGGCGGCTGTCGGTAGGACATCTACAGAGTCTGCAGTCAGTTACTACACGTCTCTCACTCTATTGCGAGCTCGTCTTGGGGAGTGCGAGATGATGGCGGGGTAGTACCTACGGTGACGACTCTGCGCAATCCCTCGAGGATCTCACGCTCCGACCTACTGTCCAAGAGCTTCTTGAGCTGGCCCGAGGGCAGCTCTTTGGTAGTGGTCCTGCGGGCATTGCTGGCATCGCGGGCAGCTTCGAGGGTGAGGTCGCGAGCTGTAGAGAAGGACCAGTGAGCGAAGTTCGAAGGATGCATGGTAGCCACCACAACACATTGTGTGTTTGTCTCGGATGCTGCGATTGAATATGGACAAGACAACAATAACAACACGAAGACAGAGATCTGCAAGAGTACTGGCCCGCAAAGCAGAGAAGGAACAAGGGCAGCCTACCTGTCTCGAGTAGACTCGAAATACGACTGATCGACTCCATGGCGGGCGGGCAGCACTGCACAGCGCGTCGGACCGCAGCGCGCAGACTCTGACGCGGGCGATGAGGCTTTCGGCTCTACCCGAGGTACTGACGGTGCGCGGTCAGGCAACGAGGTTGGGCGGCGGACGGCTTCTGGCTCGGAGGAGTCGTTGTCTGTGCCTGACGTGCATGCGCTTGACAGATGATAGTGTACATGACGGCGACGTGGTGGGGGATCGGCTAGCCTGCCGATAGGCCTGCATCCGCCCCCAGCCATCCTCCCACGCTGCACAGGTGCCCTCTGCTCCACCCCCCCGAACAACATACCGGCAGCAAGAGACGCTCCGTGGCACATGGCTGCTGGGATTCTGCTGCCATGTCGCGCTCGCCGACGGTGCTCCATCCGCTAACGTTGCCGGGCCTGCTGGACTACATCCTCGCCACTCAGTCAGGCACCGCGCCCACCCTCCTCGTCGTCTGCTCGAGTCGCGGCGCCTTCTTGGAAGACCTTCTAGAAGCCCTGCAGCATGAGCAGACCGAGCATCGTACAAGCAGGATCGACGATCTGCTGACGCCCACGCTTTTCAACTTGTTCACTACCCAGCACGTCAAGCTTGCGTTTTGTCCATCTGTGCAGACCTTGCTAGCCTATCTGACAGCATGTGGCCGGCCCAGGACTGAACCTGTCGGTGGACCGGAAGGGCGAGAAAGGTTGGTATTGGTGAACCCGCTCGCTATGCATGCGCCGTCCACGTCTTTCTCGGCGCAGGGCCTGTCACGGACCTTTGCTGCTGCTACAGAAGCTGCACTTAGTTCAGGTGCTCTACTCAACATTGTCGAGTGCCAAGGCAAGCAGCGACGGCACGAGGAGCACGGGGATGGGCATGAGGATGCAGACATGGATGCTGGAGATGAGCAAGGTCGAGCAGAGGCTGAAGCCAAGGACCCATGGGACCAGGACGTGCCAATCTTGAACGTCTCAGCTCGCCGGTATGGGTCAGGCAGCAGCGACCGGGCATGGGCAGGCCGGACCGTGACGGCTAGGAGGGTTGCTGGAAGATGGTTCCGCTTCCACAAGATGGATGATGAGCAGACATGTGGGACTATAGGGCGTGAAAGCTGATGGAAATGCTGCCAATGGAGGGGATTTGTAAAGACTTCGATTTTCAAGCTACGACAGTCCATATGAGTAGGATCTAGATCGGCCATTTGAAATCTTCAACGTCGTCAATCAGCCGTTACTTCATTATTTTGTAGGCGCCGCTGCCCAGGTATCCTCCGCTTCCTTTCAAACTGTTCCTCCTGGTTGTATCCAATATCGACCTTTCAGAGGTTCACCGGAGCTGGTGCTGGCAAGCCCGACGCTCATTTCCAGTCCTTCTTGATATCGAACGACCACTTGAATTGCAGGTGGACGTGGTTGTCATCATCGACAAACTTGGAGATGGCGGTGTAGTGACCACGTGCGAGCATCCCCGAGGGGGCGGTCTCAGGTTCGACTGCGCAGTTTGTTAGTCGTGTAGGGGCCAGCTGAAAGGATGCACGTACACTTCTTCTCGTAGAATGGCTTCTCCTCGGTGCTGGGACCATACGAGCCCTATTGCTAGCGTTAGTCAAATTGGCTAGGTAGCCTGGTATGAAGAAGCTGCGTACCATCATTTCCTGGAGCTTGTCACTGACTCCCATGCGCGAGACCTTCTGCAGGTACTTCAAGCCAGCCAGAATCTCGTGTTGAACCTTGAACTGGGCCTTCATGCGGAATGTAGCGCCCTCCTTGATGGTGAATGGCTTGTCGTTGAGCGCCTCGAGAGCACCCGGTGACCGCAGGTCGATGATGATGTCGGGACGGCCCTCGACCTCCAGACCGAGGGAGAGGATGATGCATTTGCGGGGGTCGTTGGGGTCGGAAATGTCCTTGCCTTGACCGAGACCAAGCGATGCCTTCCACTTTTGGAGGGACTCGTCCTCCTTGTCTATAGAGGTGGCGGTTAGCGACGGTAGGGCGTGCGCGAGGCTATCGTATGGATACAGTGTGTCACGAACCTAGGTTCTGGTACTCGTCAATGGTCTTCTTCTCGCCAACCTTGAAGCCCTCGGTCTGCTCAGCGTGGAGATCGTCGTGGTCGGCCATAGTGATTGATTGCTTGATTGCTTGGTTGGATGATTGATTGCTTCGGTCGGCGAAGTTCAGATTGGGGAATGGCTGTGTGGGTGTAGGACCAAGGTGCCTGTGGAGAAGCTGGAGTGAGAGGAGCTTTGAGAGGGGCGCAGGCGGTTTCGTCTTGAGCCTCGACGTTGGCGGGGCATTCACCGCATCAACTAGTCGGGAGCTGCTGATTCGCTACGTTCCTGGAGGGGCCGTGCCGCCGCAGTGGACCCTTGGGTTGCGTTGGTGCCATTGTGTCTGTGGCAGCCGGGCCCTTGCTGTCCGCGCCTGCGAGCCTAAAGAACGAGCGTCGTCACGTTGGGAGAGCAGGCGGCCGTGTTGAGACGCGGTCATGCCACGGTGCAACCACCAACCACTGTTGCTGAGCTTTGACCAGACCCCGCGAGTTCCTGCAAAAAGAAATCTTGGAACCCTGTACCGCCCGTGTGCTTGGCTGTTGATGTTGCCGCCGCGGGACGCCCTTTGGCCTTTGGTGTCACACCAGAGTTCCCTACCTCTTTGGTACACAGTACAGTACCTGCACACACACATGATGCTAGGCGCTCACACGCGTACAACAACAAGAACAACAACAGACATCACAAAAGCGTTTCAGGATCGTCTCGCTGCTGCATCTTATGCTATGCAGTGTGTGTAAGTAGAGGCCTGGAACGCTTCAGCTCCGAGCATCTATGGCATTGCCCTCTGTTGCTACTCTATGCATTGCGATCGATCGCTGGAGCTTGCTTGTGTGACGTGTCCTCGCGTTAGTCTCGACCTGGCCATGTCCAGTACTCTACACAGTACATACAATACATGGCGGTGACCGCCTTTTTTTTTGAATGGCTACATCACTGCAAGACGACCGAGTGCTGCTGCTGTTGCTGTAACTGCAATGAGGACAGTCTGTCCTTCTTTCAGCATACTGTGCACGCTCATAATGCGTCTCAGAGGAGACTAGACGAGCAGACAATGGCCATGCCCAAAGTAGCACGTCGCGTATCGCAGTCAGCCAGCTCCCAGGCACTTGACGCCTTGTCCGGGCTGCTTGGAGAGGATGATATTGGGGAGCCAATCGGCACCTGCAATATGGCTTGAAATGAGACTAGATGGGTAGACGCGAAAGTTTGCGTGCGCGTGTCTGGGGAAGGAGGCTGGTGAGGTAAGCCTAGCGCGATTAGGGCACAGGGATAGCGACACCTTTGTGGTCCCATCCATCCTTCAGACATTGTCTCTTTGTCGCATTCGGACGGTCCACATCCATCTCGTCGCGCACCCTTCACCGTCTCCACATCGCACTCACACCTCATCGCGTCACCTACCTGGCACATCTCATCCATCGTCGCGCTACAGAGTCTTCGTTGCTGGTTGTTGCGCGCGTACCGCGTACTACGTACTCTTGACGTCCGCCCTCCTTCGCGACCCTCGTTGCGCCGTGCGCTTCATCCACACCTTACTCTTTGTAATAATCATTCATACGTCGCGAAAATGGTCGCCAAACGCGCTTTGCCAGAGCGAAGGAACCCGCTCCTGGAGCCCACCGAATCCACAGCCAGTACGTACCGCGAGCGCCGCGCATTGCGTCGCAGTCCATCGCAACACGGCCACTAACAGACTCCAACAGTCGAGATCCTTGTCGAGAGACGCCGACTCGGCCAGACACAGCTTGCGGTGAAGCCTGGCACTGCTGGTGTCACGAGCGCGACAAAGGCGGAGAACCTGGGCACCTTTGACTACACGCACCTCAGGGTCCCGCTACCGAAGGACCTCTCTGGATCTGGCATCTTCTCACTGAACCTCAAAACGGCCTATCCAGAGTCTTACTTTCTCATGGTACGGCGATACAAGGCAACTTTCGCGACGCGCGCAATACTGACAGAATCGACAGCGTCGCAGCGCCGATGGTTACGTCAGCGCAACTGGCATGTTCAAGGCTGCGTTCCCCTGGGCCACACTCCGTGAAGAAGAAGCAGAGCGCATGTACCAAAAGACGTTCCCTTCTGCCGGCCCAGATGAGGTTGCAGGAAGCGTTTGGATCGCTCCTGAGGAGGGTGAGTAATTTGTCCTAGCGTATTTGACCCTTCCATTGTAGAAATAGGCCACTGACAGTCACCTCTAACAGCACTTGCGCTCGCCGAGGAGTACTCTATGCGCCACTGGATCGAGGCCCTGCTAGACCCCGCACCAATCGAGAAGCGTAACAAGGAAAAGCACAACGGCACAATCCAAGGGCCACCGAAATTTGACGTCAAGAACGCTACACCAGCGGTTCTGCCTCCCCCAGTTCGCTCGACTCGCGGACGCTCAACGCGTTCTGCCTCACCAAGCAAGATGGCAACTCCCAGCCGCAAGATCGCCACACCTCGCAAGGCACGTACGACAAGGAATGCAGTAAAGTCAGACGAGTCTCTCGAGACTGCCACTCCAGGCAGCGTGCTACAGAACCACATCGCCAATGGCGCAACCCCCTCTGACTCCGCCGCATCGTCTGTCAACGGCGATGTCAAGGAGGACGAAGTCAAGGAGGGAACTTTCCGCGTTGAGATCCAAGAAACCACTGAGACCAACGGCAACGTCGAGACCACCACCACAAATGTCAAGCTCGATGTCCCACACAGCCACTCTGAGCTTCCTGAGCCCGAAGACCCAATGAAGATGATTGAGGAGGCAAAGCGCATGGTGGCAGAGGCACAGCTACTCGAGGCCGGTTCATCAGAGGGCGTGATCAAGGTGTCGAAACGCAGAATCGAGGAGGTCGTTGACGCCGCTGAACTTGCGGAGGAGCGCTCAAGCAAAGCTGCAAAGGTTGCGTATACCACAGAGCAGAAGTTGACCAAAGAGAAGGTCACACGGAGAGCACTTGTTGGTCTTGGTGTCATGGCTGCCATTGGGTACGTACTGCCACATCCCCCTACGATTGAAAAGTTGCTGACCCAAACCTCAGTACCGCATTCGGATACCTCGTATAGTCAGCCAACTTGCGCCTAATCCAATCTCTCTTTCTTACACTCGTACCGTCTCGGCGCGCGCATGTCTTGGGTAACATGGTACATCTTTCCCTCCCCACTTTTGCGCTTTTCCTCCTCCCACTTCAATTCGATATGTCGCAGATACCACAACCGATTTTTTGTCTTGGATTTTTTGTTTGATGGCGTGACGGGTTCAGACGGTTGGCAATCGCTTTATTGCACACGTGTAGTTTATGTGTTGTTTTGATGCATGCAAGAAAAGGTGTGATGGGGAACGGTCAAGGTAGGGAGGTGTTCTAGCAGCACTTTGTATGGGTAGTGGTTGCTGTGGGGACTGAGTGGTGGATTAGAGGTAGTTTAATTGATATCCCCCCTTTTTTTCAAGTTATGATGTTGGATCCTTTTGTGTGGTTGGGACTAGGTATAGTCTAGTTGTGTTCCACGAGTAAATGGATATATATTTCATGACGAGTGCAGCAGCTCAGCGGGTACCATCATAGCTGTACCAAAGAAACGAAGTCGATTATCTTGACAGGATGCAATTATGCGTCTCCCAGTCATTTTCAAAGAAAACGTACATTCCTTCCTTCCATCCTTACACCGCACCATCCCTCCTCCCAGCAAGTTCCCCCACCTTCTCCACAGCCTCCTCAAACCCATCAAACCCCCAAATCGGCAACCCCGCCTCCCCCAACACCCTCCTCCCCTCCTCTTCCCTCGTGCCCCTCAACCTCACCACCACCGGTTTCTCCACCCCAACCTCCTTGAACGCCATTACAATGCCCTCGGCAATCATGTCGCACAGCGTCAGTCCGCCGAAAATATTAACAAAAACGACGCTGACGCGGGGATCGCTGAGGATCAGTCTGAAGGATGTTTTGATGGTTTGGGGAGTTGCTTTGCCGCCTGTGTCGAGGAAGTTTGCGGAGGTGGTGTGTGGGTGGAGGCGGGTGTGCAGGACGTCGTTTGTGTTTAGGGCTAGGCCTGCGCCGTTTACTAGGGTGCCTATTAGGTTTTTGGGCTGGGGTGAGGACGCTGGAGTGGTGGATGAGGGTTTCGATGTTGTTGTGGTGGTGGTGGTGGTGGTTGGGGAAGCAAGACGAATATATACAATGCCGTTTTCTTCGGCTTCGAGGTCTGTAGGCGAGATACTGGATTTATCGCGGAGGGCATGCAGATCAGCTTGTCGTTTTGTGGATTTGTAGGCTGCGTCGTCGAAGAAGAGATAAGGGTTGTATGCTAGAACTTCATCAGAGTCTACGGATAGAGCGAGGGAGACGTGGGCATCAATGGCTTCTTTTTCGGTGTAGAGGTGCCTGAGGGAGGTTATGAGGGAGGCGGTTTGGGCTTTGGCTTTTGGGGGTGCGGCGTCGAGTTGGGCGTGGGCGAGGGCGGCTTCGATTACGGATTTTGTGGGGCCGTGGCAGTAGTCGAAGGGGAAGCGTTTGACGCGTTGGTGGAGGTGGGAGGGGTGAGCGGTTGGGGCGGCGATGATGGAGGGGGAGCGGGCAGAGCGGGCGGGGGATATGCCGATGTAGTGGCTTGAGGGTGAGCCTTCGGGTTCTTTGATTACGTTGATGTTGTAGGACTTGAAGAGGGTGGAGGTTTGATCTGGGGTGAGGTGAAGTGAACGCTTTTGTTGAAGGTTTACGGGGTTCGTCCGTGGCCTTTGGAAAGGACGACTTGTGTGATACGAACGGCGTTGTTGTGACTGGCCTGAGGATTGTGTCTGCTTATAATCAGTGATAGTGTCTACTGTGTAGGTTTGGGTTACTAACAGCGCTACTGCGACCAGCTTTCGCCATGATCTCTTTCATTACACCCCCGAGTTTCGCTGGATGATCGACCATTGCTGCGCCGGCAATCTCCAAAGCCTTATATTTAGACTCAGCGGTTCCTTCTCCCAGGCCAGTCCATGCGCCAGCATGTCCCATGACCCTCCCAGGAGCAGCTTGAAAGCCTCCAATGACTGCCGCAATAGGCTTTGGATTCTTCACTCGTCTGTTGTAATCCTTGATCCATTCTGCCGCCTCTTCTTCCGTTGTACCACCCAGTTCACCAACTAGTACAATGGCCTGTGTGTCGTCGTCTTTCTCGAAGACTTTGAGCGCATCTATGAAATTGGTACCTGCAATTATATCACCACCCACAGCAATGCATAGACTTTGCCCAACACCAGCTCTTGTCAAGGACCCTACTGTCTCGTAGGAGAGGGTACCAGATTTTGCTACAATGCCGACGTGGCCGGGGGAGAATGTGGGTAGAGGCTGGAAGCCAACGCGACACCGTCCAATGGCTGAAATGATACCTGGCGCATTGGCACCTACGAGTCGCGACTTTGATTGCGATTGAAGCATAGAATGTATCTAGACAAAACTGTCAGCTTGTAATTCCCATGGTACTGATGCAGAATCTCTAAGCCCTTACTCTCATGATATCGTGCAGAGGTATGTGCTCAGCGACCGCAACAATCAACGGCACTTCTGCCTCGATTGCTTCCTCAATGGCCGCAGTAGCCTGATGCGCTGCTACATAGATGCCCGTAACATCGGGTTTCAATTGTTCCATGGCTGCACGTACTGAGGGCAGTACAGGCTTCCCCAGATGTTCGCCCGAGCCATTAGGCTTCACACCACCCACAACTTTGGTGCCCCAATCCATCGACTCTTTTGCATTGGCCGTAGCTAGCTTTCCAGTGAACCCTTGGAATATGACCCTCGTATCGGCCCCAATCTTGAGGTTCTGTATCGTATCGTCGTAGCCATTGTGCCTTGAAGAGCTGGAAAAAGATGCCGGATTATTGCGGCGAGATAATCTCTTCGACTTGAGTAAGTTGCGGCTCGCACAGCAAGCGCGTTGGGATATCATGGTGTTTTAGGGATTGTATCAGTCCAAGAGCGTCGTGTACAATTGAGATGGGAAAGAGCAGTGTCTGTTTTACCAAAACAGAATCGGAACAGTGTATAATACGAATCATGCTCTACCATGTACACTGAAGGAAGATTTGGTTCGTCTGTACGGGTCGTGACTTTGTATGATGCAAGCCATAGCTTACTTAACCGAGTCGCGTTGCGGCTACATGGAAGTAACCGAGAGTGCCCCTCAGGGTTCCGAAGCTCGGCGGGACACCCGCCGTAGTCTTCTGTACACAACATGGCCGTTGAGATCTTTGGGGAGTATATCAGTGGTAGCTTTGCATATAATATGCGATGCTGCCTCCCAGTATGCTGATGGAAAAAGTGGTGCATGGGTAGCTAGAGTCGCGGATAAATTAGGCTCAGCAGACACTGTGACCACAAAGCATTCCGTTCCATACATAACCATACGCGGCACACTGCATTGACGGACTTCTTGTATAACATGTCAATCACTTTGTTGTACCAATGTTTGACTCCATGCTATGACATCGAGAGTAATGAACTCAGATCTCGAGAAGATATTCTCTGAGTAGTGACCAGGCCTGCTGCAGTTGAGAGTCAATCGCTTCCTATCTTGCCGACCTGCGCAACGAGACGATAATATCGAAATGCGACGCTATAAACCATGATCTCAACGTCAACAACGCACACTCTCGAACAAGGTCCTCAGCAACATATGCTGTTTCCACGGCATTCGCACTTGAACGTGTTCCTGTCGATCTCACAGCTGATCAACACACCAAAACTTTTAACTACCCCAACACACTCATCCCCTATCGACAATTTTACACGCAGCAGAACGCGCAAACAACTCGTTTGCGATCCTTACAACCACTTCTATAGTTCCCACAAAGTAATCCGTAAACCAATATCCGCTCAAACACAGCCCCCGCCGACTAAGAATATCCCAATCGCCAAACCTCCAAAAGATCTAGAAGCCCTTCCAGATTATCCAAAATAGCCAAAACAAGTGGAACCTAGCTTCCAAGCACCGCACCGATCTGACGTTGCCGTTCGCATCGGGAGCACACCGGAGCTTTCTGGAAGGCGTTATGGGTATGACGCGCGCCCTCTCCCCACATGCGACATGGGTCTGCAAGGGGTGAGGGCTCGGGTCGGGATCTTGTCTTCTGGGTCAAGGATCGTTGTTAAGTTTGGAAACTTCCTTGATACAGCAATTGATATATGAGGGATTGCATGCAACTCAATTGAATAGATTTTACAAATCACATTGCCCACTAAGACGACTACAAGAGGAGGCTGCGTCCACGAAAGATTAAAGGGTTCACCTGCACACCTTTCTTACCCCGCAAAAACCGAGCATCGAGCATTACGCACATCATCACAGCATCACGCGAGCACAACGCCCTGACACAACAATGGCACCCATGAACAAAACACCCAGCGAAGATGGTACGTCAATCCAATCGCACCCCCCAAACTACAAACCTCAATCCCACCACCCACATACACATCCCTATCCCTCCCCATTCCGCGAACCCAGCTAACCCTCCCAATCCCAGACATCGCCTCCACCCTCACGCACCTCAAACTCTCAACCAAAGACCCCCAAAAGCCCCTGCACAAACCGAAATCCAAACCCGTAGCCGACTCCTGGGACGAAGACGACTCAGGCTCAGATACCGAAACCGAAGACAATCACGCACCCCCATCCTCAACCTCGACTTCTACTTCAGACTCCCTCACATCTCCCATCTCCATAGTCTCGACTTCAGATACATCGCCGCACCCCCCACCTCCGACACCAGCGAGTCCAACGCCATTTGATGGGTTTCCGGATAATACGCCGTATGCTTCTGGGGTGGGTGGTATTGGGTCCGGGACCACGACAAGGGGTACGACGGGGAGTTTGGACAAGAGGCCTGAGAAGACGACGGCGGTTGCGGGGAGGCTGATTGCGGGGGCGTTGGGGGTGCGGGCGCCGAAGAGGACGGAGGAGGAGAGGGAATTTGATCGCGTTGTTAGGGAGAAGGAGAGGAGGAGGAGAGCGGAGGAGAAGGAGAGGGAGGCTAGGGAGGCGGAGGAGAGGGAGAGGAGGAAGAAGGCTGTTTGGGATGATTAGGTGGGAGGCTTGGCTTCGTGTGGCGCTGTGGGTAATCAAAAGGAAAGTATGTATATATATTTTGCTTAGTCTGTACAAATTCGTGTAACTCATCGACCTGTTTTTCGTTGTTTTCAATTTCTGGGACCTGCACAAATCATTTCAGGCAGCAAAATCACACATACGTCGACTCTTGGCAACAAGTGCAATAAGATTCATTTACATCCCCGGGCAGCAGATCCGCCAGAAAGTGCACAAGCGCACGCATAGCTGACGTTGCTCGTAGCGAGCCCAATGAAATCGTCAAATACGCCCATAACCCGTGATATTCATGTCGTAAACCCAACGCCTATCTCATTTCTGTCATCGCCGCCGTTAGGACGATTGTCCTCTTCTCCTCAGGTCTCGCTGCATCAGAAGCCAGTGGATATTGAATGTAGGCGCTCGGTACTGGTGCCGACGCAGCGCAGCATGACTTGTTCGCGAGCGTCTCGATAACTAGCAACCGCCACCAATCTGCTCCTGATGAACCTCAAGGGTATCGCCGTCTTGCATGTCGAGCTGTGTGGTATTAGCGCATAGTATGGGTGAATCCGGACTACCCATGTTACCTACTGTGTCTGGATTATCGGTTTGGGTGACCCGTTGCCCGTCATAGAGGAAGCGCACGCTTGAGATGTTCTTGCCCTGGCGGTCGCAGAAGGCGTTCATGAGCTTTCCGAGAGCAGTGGTGCGCTTGATTTTGAAGAAGACCTCGTTGTTGTTGTCCGTGACCTTGATATTGAGGTGTTCGGCCGGGCCCTGCTCCTCAGGCTTTTGCGCCACGTTGGGTGATCCGTTGTCGGACATGTTGTGGTGTGGAAACGGGAGAAGTTGGGGTTATGTATTGTTTCGGTGGGCGTGGAAGCGGTGAGGCTGCTCAGCGAGTGTCAGTAGAGTGTCGGGCGGCAAAAAGGAAAGGTGGAAGAGCTTTGAGCGGGGATGGTGCTGCCCTTGTGTGGAATCGGAGGCTAATATACCTTAAAGCCGGTGTGTGACCTGCAAATCGCCGTGAGTGATAGAGAGTCCCTTTGGGATTGCGTAGACGCGTCGGGCTTTTGGTGAGACGAGTGGCAACGCGTGGATGTTGAGGGAAGGAGCCAAAGCGCAAGAGTGAGGTGCGAGCAATGAAGAATAGTGGGGTCTTAAACCATCACCCATTGGCCGATACCAGCCAACCAAACTCACTGTCACCCTTCCTCTCTGCCTATAGTACAGCACTTGCTTCTCTCGCCTTCATCACTGGGTCTAGTGCTACTGGATTTGTTCCGCAGTTGGAACTCTTACGCTTCAGCCCCTTGTTCATAATTCATAATTCTTTTACTGCACGAGATGGTATGCTTATGATGTCACCGCAAAAAGGCATTCATCTTACTGACCATCGTAGGGCGACCTAGAGAAAGACTTGAAGACAGATCCGCCGTGTCACTCACGAGCGTGTGCTATTCAAAGTATGCACAATCAGATATGTCATATCGACGGGGCTAATATTAGGATCCTAGATTGTATACAACGGAATAGCTTCAACGAGGCGAGATGCAAGAGAGAGGTGCGCATTTTCAAAACTCTACGTTCTCATGTTGTCGTCTCTATGTTGTCGAATATTTCAACGTCCTGTACAGTCACTTGTCATACAGTTTGGGGTTACTGACGTCTGCAGGTTGACGCTTTGTACGAGTGCTGCAACGCATTCTATAAGGAGAAAGGCGAAGATGCAAGTACAGTGAGCTGTCCGAAGTACTCACTTCTCACGTATGTCTCTCAGTACTCTCTCCCAACTTATCCTGACCTGACGAGAATAGACTGAAGATGAAGCAACGAGCTGAGGGACAATGAAAGGCCACATTGTTGACTTGAGGCGCGTAGTGGGTCTCATCTTGACAATACAAAAGAATATCGGGAAGCTTGTACGATACACTGTATGATACCATGTATAGGTAGACGTATAGGACTATGCCAGGAGTATACGTGTCTCTTACGATGTGCAAATCTATAGCCAAAGGTAGAGTGCTCTTTGACTGTAAGAGGCTTGCGCATCTGTCGGATGGTAGAACAGTACGCAAGACAACCAATCAATCCGTTATATCTAATCCATGCACTCTCAGACGTGTATATAATACGGGTGACGTTACAGTTTATCTCGTCTCGTTGTACATCGAGGGCCCATCAGCACGCTGGGACAAGACCGTCTCACAGCTACAAGACATCAGCGCTATAAACTCTCCATAGCAGGTCCTCGATCTCGGAGCAGCCATTCACAGATCTAGTGTCATCAAGTGTTCTGCTTCTTCAAATAGATGTAACACTTCCTTTGTATATCCGCACTGTCAAAGTCCCGAGGGAAATCCAGCCAGTTCACCAGGAAGTGTGTTGATATAGGACTGCCGGGAGCGCGTTGTTCAGCATTGAAAGCACGTCAACGAGACTCTAAATCGGCGCCCATAGGTTTTATACATTGTTGAAGAAGAAAAACTCAGCGGAGCCCATCGCGAGACGAAATTTAAAGCCCGCACTAGCGCGCCTTGCCCTTGGCGGCGCGCTAGTGAGCTCGGTCGCGACGGGGCTGTTTTGTGATGCTCTATAGCTGCCAGTCCAACTTCAGGAGCGCCAGAGGTCTTGTTGATACGCTGCCGCTTCCACCTTGACCAGCTTATCGGTCGCCTCATCGCGGAGACTCGACTGCCCCCTTGCCCACTGACAAGCGACATGGCTTCGCTCTCCTTCGCGCGCCAGTCGCAGCCGACTGCTGCACGGGTAAGTCAACAATGAACCTCAATTGCTGCAGAACATTATGATGCATCGGCGAGCCTCCAACTAACGACCGTCGCTTCATAGTCTGGCAGCGGAAGCGCGCCCATATTCGGAACTTCACGCGCAATGAACAATGCAACGCCCAACGATCCTCTACAACCATTGCGCGCCATGGCGGACCGCGTTGGGAAGGAGGTGGAGAAGTTCGCCGAGCGAGTCGATCATTGGCACACACACGGGATTGACACGAAGAAGGCGAAGCACCAGACGACGGTGAAGATGGTGGCCAAGTTTAGAGATCTTGCGGAATCGCATGTCAAAGAGTTGAAGAAAGCCCATGCCGCAGAGCATAAAAACGTCCAGAATCATAGTGTACGGCGGCGCATACAGAGCATGGCAGACGCTGCCGATGACGCTGAGCAGAGCTCATTTAGCCAGCAAGGTCATTCCTTGGCCATGCCTAATATCACCAACGGAGCGCACGATTCCGAGAACCTCCAAGAACTACGTGAATGGCAGGCAGAACTCGCTACGTGGGAGCTCGTACGACTCATCATCGACCACTACCACTCCGAGCCTGGCACAAATCCCAATGAAGAGAAGAGGGCGCGACTAGCCGAGGTCGGGGGAACAGATCCCTTCTGCCCTAACAGCGAGATTTGGGACCGCTTTTTGCTTGAAGACGAGCAGGCGAAAGAGAAGGCCCTCGTACTCCGTTGGTTGGAGCAGACAGCCGAGAATAGCGAGAGTGACATCGAGTCCATTACTGCTCAACTGCAAGAGGTCTCTGGCAAAGGGGTGCACACGTGGACAAGCGGATGGCTGGACACCAAGACGAAGATTAAGCAAGTCAAGCGCTTGGAAGACAGTGATAAGCCACTAAGCCAAGATATGAACCTCAAGACTTCCGATCGCATCACAGGCCTCGTTACCCAGCTGGACCCGGACGCGCCTACGCGACAGAAGCGGTCGCTTGAGAAGCCGGATGAGTACTATGAGCGCGCATTGTGGATGGTCTGTTATGAAATGATGCGACGTGGCAAACCATGGAAAGAGATTGTCGACTGGTGCCAGGAGAGGAACGAAGGATGGCGCGGAGTCAGCTTGGGCGCAACAGCAGAGACACGTCCAAAGGGTGGACCAAATGTGGCTGGGCCGACAGTTGGATATCTCTTCCGCCGCATGTGTTTTCATACAGCCCGTGGAGCACGCATACCCTACGAAGCTGCTGTTTACGGTCTCCTTGGTGGAGACTTGAAGCAGGTGCAAGCTGTCAGCCGATCCTGGGACGATCATCTCTACGCTCATTATAACGCTCTCCTTCTCTCTCGGTTCGACGCCTACCTACCGCACAAATACCCCTCGCGTGTCAGCCAGAGTCTAACATCGAAGTTTGTCTTCCAAGATGCTGTTGCCAACATTGGGGATTGGAAGAAATCGGCGCAGACAGTGATCGGGCTCCTAAAGCAGCAGAAGGTGACAGCAGCGCAAGCAGTACTACCCATGAAACTGATTCAAGGCGCCCTCATCAGCAGAGACATAGATGAACTCATGCTCAAAACTGGAGTCGCTCTAGCGGACATGATGCAGGATGACGATCGACAACAGAGTCTGATCATTCATCCAGACTCTTCAAAAGCGGAGCGGGGTGCAAAGCCAGTAGGCGAAACAAGAACGTTCACTGCGGAGAAATGGTACCAGACCCTTGCAAGCGACCCTCACGCCTTCCGAGTATCGGTACACATCGCTATAATCTTCCGCAATGGCATTGTTGCCGTCGGGACAACTGACGAGCAACGATGGCTGGCTTGGGACAACATCATTGCAGCGTACATCGAGTTCTTGCGCATTTCCAAGCGCATCCAATTGATTCCTCTCTATGCGGCACAATTAGGGCATGAGCGAGGAGCCCATTGCCTTGCTCGTGTTCTGCCAGACATCAAGAATAGTGATGAGCAACGCCGATGTGTGGCACTCCTGGAGTCCTACCGCATCGATGTTATCACAGTGGTCTCACAGGCTTTCACCTTCGCCTTCCGGAACAGTGGCTTTACTCACTTTGATGATGAAGGGTACACGGTTATTACTAAGCCGATCAAACGATTCGAAATCGTGGAACGTGTCACTACTCCTCAAGAGCAGATTCTATGGCCTGGTCAGCGTATCAAGCGCGAATTTGAGGGTCATGCCATTGAGGAGAAGGAGGAGGCGATTATCGAGGCCTTGCAATGGTATCAATACATCGGCAGTGACTATGAGCAGACGTTCTGGCACCTTAGGAATGCGCTGACGATCTTCTTGCGTAAGTTTCACATGTCCAGGTCGTCTCCATGCGCTAATATCACGTACAGTCAACGGCCGCATTGGAGCTGCCGAAAAGGTCATCAACGATTTGAGTGTCGAAACACTCTCGCTCTCGCGAACAGAAGCACTGTGTGGCTACCCTTTCGACTTCACAATACCAGGTGCAGAAGAGCAAGACGAGCGCCAACTTTACGATCACCGCGACACCCTTACTGACATTACCCGCGCAACCGCCCTCCCCATGGATCAGATTCCCACCGCCGAAAAGCACCGCGAAATTGTGGAAGATCTGCGCAAACAGAGTGCTCCCTACTACGACCTGCAGCAAATCGTGCGGCTCCTCGTGCTCTTCCGCGAATGGCGCGAAGTAGAGGAGAATCTGATAAAGTCAGTCTTGCATTCTCCTTCTCCGTCTTGATCCCCCTTACTCTCCTTACAAAACTAACCCAACCACCAGAGTCCGCAACGACCGCGCAAGAGATCCCTCAGCACCCCCCCGTAAGCCCGACACCCAACGCACCAAGGAGATCCTCGACGCCATCTCCTCCGTCTTCGACATGCTCATCGTCTCCATCTCCACCTCCACGGAGCCCGCAACACACGACGCCAACAACCTAAAATACGCATACATGCCCGACATTGTCCTCGCCTACCTCTCCGTCCTCCAGACAAGCTCCTACTTCCTACAGCGCGAACCCGCTGTCAAGGCAATGGAGATTGCCGTCCTCGTTGCCGATGAAGAGAATAAGTGGTTGCAAAAAGTTTTGCTGCGCACGGGGCGGATGAGCGAGTTGGTGGATTGTTTGGCGAGTGTGAGTAAGGCCATGTTGAGGCTGGGTGAGTTTGAGAAGAAGGGGGGGAAGGTGAAGAGAGGGGGGAGGGGGGAGACGTTGAGGGTGTGGGATTTGGGGACTAGGGAGAGGTCGTGAGGGGTGGTGGTGGATAGGTATGATTGTAGTATTATGGGAGGGTTGAGGCTGGATGTAGAAGAAGTAAGCTTGATGAGTAGAATCAAGCCCATGCATACGGAGCACTGCATTCGAGACTGCATTCGAGACAGCATTCGAGACTGCATTCGAGCGAATGGGGAATAAACACATTTTAGCAGCACAAACACACAAAATTTTCCATTCACAGTCCTTTCAATATCTGCTATTATTGACCCGTCATTCCCAGATCCTATGCATTCACTCTACTCTACTTCCCCCCAAACTTCTCCTCACCCATGCATCCATCAAGCAGCTCAGCCCAGCTAACCCGCAACCCCATATCCCAACCATGCTATCATCTATATACCGAATAGTAAAAGGCCGCAAAAAAACAAACAAAGAGAAGACGCAAGCGCTTTGCGTTTCCGCTTCCCAAAAAACAAGACGCCATCATGTTCCATGAACCCCCCCCCCCCCAAAAAAACTCCCAGGTTCAAAAATGTAATATCCCAACTTGGTCGGATGGCAAGCTTCCTTTCTTTCTTTCTTTCTATCGATCCATCGATACCAACAAAAGTAAAGGCAAACCGCGTATGCAATTTTTTTCCCGCTCCCAGCGCGTGAAAAGTAAAATCGTATTCCGAGGAGAAAGGAAAAAAAAGCCCCCGTCAAGAATAGAAAAATAAAGGAAAACAACAACAATGCTATGCCTACAAAAAAAAGAACAATGCGTGATGAAAAAAACCCCAATGCCATGGGAAAAGAAAACAAAGAACCATGCCAAACTCATACCAAAGCTATTGGCGTTTCTCAAAAATCAACACTCCACCTCAATCGAACATCCCTCCCGGCTCCAAAACTATCAAACGGGACTCTGATCGTCTCTTCATCATCTTCCTCATCATCATCACTAGTCTCCGTCTCCGTATCCCGTTCAGCGCTCCACTGTGCACTCGCATCCCGTTGAACACGTGCCGCCATATCCTCCTCACTAGGTGGTAGTCGGACCCTTGCTTCTACCAACGGGGCACTCACAAAACGTGAATCCAGTAGTGCGCGTGGGGACACGAGATCTTGGAGGTGGTTTAGCGTGGATGCGTCCGAGGTGCTGAGGGCTGTAATGTGATCTGCTCCTTTCAGACGCGGTGGGTAGACGATGGAGTCTGAGGGGAAGCGATGGTGTACCGGTGAAGGTTTCTCGGGGAGAACGTTTTCGTCGCTCGTGGTTGGGCCACGGGGAGAGTGGAGGATAGGGGATAGGGACGGAGAGGCGATGCCAGAGCCGCTGGAGACTATGGTGGAGAGGGCGGGGCGGGAGGTGTGTGCGCGGAGGGGTTTTGTGTCTGAGTTGGTGGTCGATTTTGAGAGGGGAGGTTGGTGTGTGATGGTGGTGGCGGTAGTGATTGATCCACGAGCGAGGGCGTCGCTAGAGTCGTTGGCAGACGAGGTGTGTGTACTTGTGCGTGTGATTGTGGATTTTGTGGACACAGCTGTGTCGCGGCGTTTGCGACGGGAGCTTGCTGCAGAAGGGGGTCTGGCTTGTGGGGTGCGAGATCGTTGGGCGGAGGTGAGGTTGCAATATGAACTCGCGGGGGAGATGGAGGGGACGTCGCCTGTGTTCCGTCGTTCGAGCTTCTGCATGAGTTGCCTTGTGCTGACCTGTCGGCCCAGACTGAGTTCGACACGGCTGCTTGCCCCGCTATGACTGCGGCTCATGTTGGTGGCTCGCTCCTTGCCAGCCATGACGCTGGCTTTGGGGGGTGGCTGGAGCATCCATCGATTCTCGGAAGGGTCGGGTGAGGGTAGGCTGACGACGGGTGGGTGGAGTTCGTTGACGGGAGGTGCGCGAACAGAGTAGTAGCTTCCTGATCTGGATGTGGCTGGTCTTCGTAGCTGGAAACCGACGACACCAACAGAGGACCCAGTGCCCGTTTGTTGGAGAGGGATTGGCGGCTCGTCGTGACCCCAAAGCTCCTCATCTTCCCGCTGATATCGCTTGCGGTTCCAGTTGTCGTCCTCTACTGTGTCATCGCTGAGCCGCACGTCCTCCTTGCGCTCGCCATCGATGCTGCTCCCGACCTTGCTGACGGCGGAGCTCTGGGTGCCTGCAGTAGTAACACATCGCGTGCTCCCCGTACCGGCCCTCCGTGCCCGTCGCGGCGGTGGCCCTGGACCCATTGCGATCTCCTCCCCCCAGTAGGGATTGGTGCCCGTGGGTTCCGGGTGGTGGTACGTGTCTGGCTCTTCGAGCATCAGCTTCTCCCGCGCCTTGCGAGCATGCTTTGCGTCTCTCCGTCTCTTTCGGCCGTCGGTGTAGCCCGTGCAGGGCGCGCACGAGGCATAGTGGAAGACGGCGCTCTGCACCCCTCTCATGAACCACGCCATGATGTGGTTGTGGTGGTAGGGGTAGGGGTAGGGGAGGTAGGAGTCGCTATCGACAACGCAAGAAATGGCTCAGCAGCCAAAGGGTCTCGAGGGGCAGCTTGCGGGCTTTGTTGCGCGCGCAGGAATTGTGTTCGGCGGGCAGCAGCAGCAGCAGCAGCAGCAGTAGTAGTAGTAGTAGGGTGCCGGCAAGGGGAGGCGGAGGCGTGGACGTGGACGTGGGCACAAGAGCAGTCGCACTCGGTGTCCGCCCGAGTGTAAGAAGGCATTGCCGCTCTCCGTCGAGGAGGAGGAGCCCGTGTGGTCGTGGGAGCCAGCAGCGTCAGTATGCGCGACCGTGGACAGTTCGGCGGTGGGTGCGCTGGGCCTGTTTCGAGGGCAGCAAGCAACGGGGCGGCCCACGGACCCGGCGGCGCCAGCCAAAAGGTAACGGCGGAGGTCGAGATGACGATGGTCGGACAGCCCCCCAGCCTGACAAGCACCCACGAAGCCCCTCTAGTCCAATCTGGCCGCGGTCGAGGCCCCGCGAGTTATGGCACCAAGCACGGCTCTTTGCTGTGCCCCTCTCTGCTATATGTGTGTCCCGTTGGCAGGTCTGCGCAAACTCCAGAAGAATGCATGTGCGTGGGGTGTGATGTGATGCGTGCTTCAAATGTTGTAAGATGGACGAAACGCTTCACGCCATCCTCACCACCGGGTATGGCGCACAAACAAAGGCAGATCATCCCACCCCCCAAGATCACCCACCAGCATTGCCCGTTCCAGGTTCCTGCACAGGGCACACGCAGAGCAACCCAACGGCGCCGCGTGCCGAATCCAGCCTTTCCAACATTGTGAAACCCTTCTACCCGCGTCTGCTGCTCATGCTAGCGCACGCGTTTTGGGAATAAGCAGTGGACCGGCCACGCTGGTGAAACTCTTCTGCTGGTGTGCCATGTCTGTAGAGCGACTAGAGTCTAGAGTATGAAGCGTGGGTGACGGCACTGACAGCAAGCGTGGTACCAATACACATAACAGTACATGTCCATGTCACCGACCCTCTCTCGCCACACAAACTTCTCCATACGACGACTCTACCATGCAAAACGGACCGCGGCAAGCCCACATCCTGGTCATGACATGCATGTGTTGGCAAGGGCCCGTGTGCGTGAGATGTGCCGCTGGCGGGGTGAGGTGAGGCTTCCCAATCCCCCCCCCCCCCCCCCCCCCCCCCCCCCTCCCCCCTCGGGGGGGGGGGGGGGGCCCCCCCCCCCCCCCCCCCCCCCCCCACCGGACCCTATTAGCGTTCTGGGCGAGGCTGGTGTCAATTGAGCTTCCCTCTACTATATCACCGGAAAATGGGTCGTGTCATGTGTATGCTTGCTATAAGAGACGGCGTGGTATAGTATCCTACCTTTACACACCATGTCGTATATTCAACAAGATACAGCAAATGCGATTTTCTTGTTGACTATACGACATGGAGTGTAAAGGTAGGATATTGCGCCGGAGAAAGCCAACGCTGACATATGCCAGTATGCACGCATGGGGCTGCAACACGCGTCCATGCCGCTCAAGCGGAAGCGTGTTATCGCACAGCCCAGTGTTGGAAATCTGGAAATCACCGTAGGCCAAGTCCGAACCTATTGTATCTAACTCCTCAACCCAAGAGCTGGACTTCTGCGCCAACGATGACAAAACGTGTTTTGAACATCACTGAAGACTAGGGAGTACCCTTTGCTTGATAATTCCTTCTACGCACGGAGATTTAATAACCAAAGCACGACCGAAGATTGCACAATTTTCTTATTAAGATATGCAGATGGTGGTATATTGCTCTAGACAACGCCTCGCAACGCCTCGCAACGCCTCGCAACGCCACCTCATGACATCGTCGCCATGTTTCTATCTGATGTTACTCGCCTTTTCCCCCGCACCATCACCGCCATGCTGAACAGCACAAACACGGGACACAGAACCACGACACCGACCCCAATCAAGACACCCCTCCCCATGCGCCATATTCCCTCCACGCTGGTTTTGAACGCCGTAATCATGCAACCCAGACAAATATAAGCAATCGAAGCCACCCGAGTCATCCCCGCGGCAGGTACAGGTACGCTGTGCAGACTGAAAACGTCAACAACCAAACCATAGCAAAAATTCGTCCATGTTGTGCCTTGTGTAGAGCAGAGCAGAGCAATTTGCCATGACCTACTCACTCCCTAATCTGAGCCTTTAGTCCTGCAACTTCCCTCTTTAGTCGTGCATTCTCTTTCCTTAACCGTGTTGCCTCTTCCTCACTTGCTTTCAACCGGCGTTCCACTTCTTCACTACCCCTGCCTTTACGTGCACTGGCTGTCACCTTCTCCAGCTCCTCATTGAAGCGTGCATACAGGGCTTCGTTCTCCGCGTTGACTTCTCGATATATTTGATCCAGATGCTTGCATCGCGCTTCAGACACCTGGAGCGATGTGCTTACATCATTGGCGATTGTCGCGGATCGCGTAGATAGGGTATCGAGTGTAGTCTTGAGGTGCTTCTCCAGGGACGCTATGCGCGACTCCAGTGCTCTTGATGAATTGATCCCTGGTGTGGACGGCGGGACTATGCTTTGGCCAAGTCGCGAATTACTCCTAGTATTCAACTCTTGACCTATAGCACTCAGCTCATTTTGCAAATCTTGCGAAGCCGTGTCGATATCTCGCTGTTGGGTTTGCAGTCGCTCTCGAAGTTTCTGAGGGGATTGCATTCGCAACCGTTTAGGCGGGCTTGTCGGAGCCCCTGGTTTCGTGGGAGATCGAGGGGTCGAAGGCGGCAATTTGACAGCATTGCCCGAACCAGGTCGCTCAAGGAGAAGGCCGGAGCCAACTATGGATTTGAGACTGGGAATACTTGAGACGGATTCGCCCCGTCTCTTCACTGGACTGTACGTCTTGACAGTGACCTTGTCCCGAGACTCCTCTTTGACAGTGAGAGCTCTTCGTCGCATGCTGCCAACACGATCGAGCGTAGTGCCGGGAGAATTGTCTTTTCGCATCGGGGAGCCAAGCCGTGTAGGAGCAGGAATCGATGACGTGTTCTTGGTCGGACCTACACTGGTTCGTAAGGGAGTCCGAGGTGATGTGCTCTGCTCACGATTCTCGGACGTGTTGGATTCAGGTCTACGAGGAGTCTGCGGAGACCACGAGGGTACATCATTAGCATCCTGCAGAGTTTTGAGATCGCTCAGTGAAGAACGGCGCTTCTTGCGGGGAGGTCCCACGGTGGGAGGTACCTCTCCAATCGTTCCCAGACCACCCACAAATGATCGATTGGCAGCACTCCCATTCTCAAAGTTGAAAGCCCCTAAAACAGTGGGACGATCACGAGATGAGGGCCGTTTTGGCGAGATTCGACCGGCATCCGTAGAATTAGAGCGGCTGATGGGAGGTGGACCGACTTTGTTTGGACTCAGCGGCTGGCTGTCCAGCCCATGATTGTTCTTGCTCAGAGAGCGCCACAGTGAACCGACTTTGGATTCGTTCTCGGACTTGCTGTTCTCTCTGGTCAAGGTGCTGAAACCAAAACGTTTCCTCAAGGAGGTGTTGGAATTGATTGATCCGGCGGCAGCTGTATGATATCGAGAATCCATTGAGCCGAAATTCGGTGTACTGACACCAGGGGTTGGAATTGGGAAGAGGGCTTCCACATCCTGCACAAGTCTATCCATCAGAGATATAAAGTCGTTGGCATTACCAGCGGGGACGAGCATCTCAGCAAAAGCGGCGGTCAGCACTCCGCGGTCACCATCGTTACTTGTCCCATCAAGCAATTCTGCGAGGAGGTGCATGACGGCTCGTAGTGCTCGTTGGTTTGCAGGCATTAGCTGGCTAAAGGTTATCCGGAAGTATTCCTCGAAGTCGCCAGGAGGCAGGCTGTCCGACCTCATCTGTAGGGAAACGAAGGTCGCGTGAGAGAGCACAGGTCCCAGTCGTTCTTTCCACGCAACTTGAAGGAATTGCTCGAACACCGCAAAAAGCACATCGACGGAAGACTGACTGGCTAAGTCAAGGTTTGCAGGATTCTCCAAAAGCGAATTGTACAGCTCGTTGACCATGAGCTGGTCGGCGACAGTCCTTGCCCGTACCGAGCGACCAACAATATTACCTTTGCGGGCGTGCAAAGCAAGAGTCAGATTTTCAAGGGTTTCTTCAAGCTTGCTATTTGGATCAGTAATAGGCATCGCGTTGAACGCTACGTTCTTGCTCGATGAGGCTGGTCGTGACGAATCGCTATCGAAGCTATGCATTCGTGTAGGTGCGGGCTGCAAAGGTGGCGCCAATCGAGGAATATCGCCCACAGTGTGTGCATTCCTCTGGAGTCTGCGAGAGCCACCATCTCGACCCACGCTAGCACCGAAAAAGTTTGACAGCATCTTGACTGGAGAGTGTGGACGACTCTTGTTGCCTTGTTCTTCCTCGTCCTCGTTGAGCTGGAGGGTCAATGAATTGAGCACTTGTTGGTTGCGAAGGAGGTATGCCTCAGATAACGTAGGATTTCTTACGCTGTTGCGTAATTGCAGGTAGTTCGACAGCCGTTTGGTCAAGACCGGGAGGAATTCGAGACTTGTCAGCTTATCTCGTGCTGAATAGCCTAGGGCACCGGCGGTGTCCATTAGGAAGAAGCCATCGCCAAGGGTGGAGATTGAGACGGTGATCTCAACACCGTCATTACCCACTTGAGCAGGTCGCGAGAAACTAGCTGAATCAATGAGGATCTGGACTCTCGCGGGAGCCCCGCGACCGTCGATCTTCTGCTCTCCCATTTCTTCCGAAACAGACGAGAAGTATGTCAAATCGCCTGGCATACTTCTTACTTCCCACTTGGGTCCTTCGCGTTCGCTCTCAGGGAAGCGGCCTTCTACACGAGCTTTCGTGAGCTCCTCGACGACCTTCTGTGCTTTGCCTTCATAGATGCCCTGCAGAAACAGCATACGAATCCCTACCAGTCTTCGTTCTCGACTACGCGGTCGGCTAGATTGGTTCGGGGTCAGGGACGGAGCCAGCAACTGAATGATGCTGCCATCGTAGTTTTCGGTTATGAACACATCGCCTAGTGACAACTGCTGGTAAAATGCAAGGTCTACTGATCCACTAAACGACTCGGAAAACTTGGGGTTGTCCAAATTCGCAAGCAAGCCACGGGCATTGGTGGAAGACTCGCTTGACTTGTGCAGGATGACCAGAAAGTCTGTGAAGAGGACCAGGATAACACCTGGAGCAGATGGGCTAGGATTGCTGTAGTAAGGCGGGGCAAGGTCGATACAATCGATGGCAGTGATAAGTCGCCCCTGAGGATTAAAGCCTGGTGGCCATGAGGAAGTCATCTTCCGCAGACGGTCGCAAACTCTGATTTGTTGTGCTGTTGGCCCCTCTCTTGTGCAAATGTCCGATATTATATCTCTGGCTTTGAGAAATGCTTTGATTGCAGGATGGCGTACTGGGAGTTGCTTGATGATGTTGTCGATGTACAAGTTGTAACGTGGCAGTCGTTGGACTGGTTCAATCAACATCGAAGTCAACCTTTGCTCGCCCGTCTCGCAGACACGTTTCGAAAAACTGGAGTTGGAGTCCTTTGTAAAAAGCTTTAGCAGTTGCGAGAAGTCTCCATGAGCGGCCATGTATTCTGTGTAGCAATCGCCAAACTGCGGGAACCATTCGATACAAGCTTTTGCGACAGCGGCGGCTCCAGTAACATCCGGTGGGTCTTTCTGCCCGCGTAGAGGGGCAATGAAGACATCATCGGTGGACTGCTCAATGTCTGCGATGGCTCCGTTTTCCGTCTCCTCCAGTATGACGCGGAGGGCTTCCAGAAATTGTGAGTTCACCTCGAGGATCTTGTCTAGGCTCGGAGGAAACAACCCTTGTAACGCCTGCTCGGTCGGACTTGAGCTTGAGGTCGACTTGAGCTTCGCTTTCTCACGAAACTCGACTGCGACAGTGTGTACCAGCTCGTGAACCTTGCTCACGTAGTTTTCCTCGGTGTCTAACAGCTCGCACATCTCTCGGCGGAGGGTCTCCTTCTGTTTTCGTGAAAAGGATTGTGATCGGTTGAGGCTTGTGGGTTTGGAAGGTGCTCGGCGGAGCTTGGAAGTGGGAAGGAAGGCAGTCTCCCCGAAAAGCTTGACAATAGGTGCATATTGGCCGTATCGCTGTTGGTTGATGTCATCTTCAGGCTCGTCGAATTGAGCCGACTCGCGACTCTCCACTTTTTGTATGCTTCCACGTGGCAGGACTACATCCAAGTCTATCCAGGACAGCGTCTGTTCTCCAAGTGCGCGGCGGACGTCTACTATGACATCCGCAACGTTCTCCACCTTGACCATCCTGGCCGCGACGATTGCAGCATGCGCTTCGGAGAACATCTTTGGCGCAGAGGGCAGACTGCCCAAGGTTGCATGTCGCTTCTCCCAGATATTCTTGGTCTCCTGCGGCAGCTCAACAAAGTACTTGTACAAGCTGAATGCAAGACCGCGACAAATCTCGTCGCCTTGCTCTTCGCGCGGGAGACATGTCACTGCGTTGTAAAAAGTGGCCGTGGGCGATATGATTAGACGCGCAAAGTTCTGGAGGCCAGCGGGTGTAAACACATGCGCCTGGATGCGCGAGTGCGTCGCGTGGGTGGACGTCGCCGTCGGGCCGTAGAAGATGAGGACCGGTGAATGGGAGAGCAGCTCATCCGTCGTGTAGAAGAGCGACAGGTTCTCTGGGGGAAGCGCCGCCGGCTCTGGGTTGACGACAACCATGGTGCGGGTTGCGCGTAAACGAGTGACGAAGTTGGTTGCGGCAAGTAGCGAGCGAGCTTAAGGGGTGACGGGGCTCAGCACTGGCATGACGCAATGGACGCGGATGGGAGCAAAAGGCGAGAGGGGGTGGAGAGGGTGGTGGAGGTGTTGTGTTAAGCCATGCGGGCGGGAAGGCGCGTTGGTCGACGCTGTAAACAAGGCACGACTAACAGCAACAGAGGGTTCGCTGCGATAGCCCGAAAACAGGTCTGGCGGCGGCGGCCAAGCGCGGGCGGGAGCTGCAGCGCGAATACCGGTAGCTAACGTGTAACAGGTGCGACGATCAAAGGCTGGGGTTCCCGGAAAGCGGATACAGGCCTGCTGGTATTTTCGGCCTGAAGCCGCTGCCCTTGCAGCTCCATCGCGTCCAGTCGCGTGAAAAAGCCCCGGGGCCGCCACTGCGACCCCGCAAACAAAAACACGGTGCAATTCGTCACGACATCATCCAATCTGTCTCCGTGACAGTCCAGCCACACTCGAGATGGCTACGCAGCAAGAGGACGGCGGCGTGCCCTTCTCCATCGCCCACGAGACGCAGCACTTCCGCCTGCTGGAGCTGCCGCCAGATGTTGTGGAGCTGATAGAGGCCCCCAACCCCCCACCGTAGGTGCGCCGTCGTGTTGTCTCCCCGTGAACTCCCTTCTCACCCTCTGCGCCTAGGCTGTTCATCAAGTCGCTAGCCCCTTCTGCTGCTTCTGGAGCGTCGCATGCGAGGCCTGCATATGCAGTGCTTTGTACGCCCAACAAGACCTTCCAGCTACGCCAGGTTCAGACATCGAACTCGCTCTTCGTCACCCGGCCCATGCTTGAAACCCATGGCAACGAGATACCAATCCCTGCGACATGTGCAATCGCATCGTGCACTGCAACCCTCGAGCTCCACCCTTCCGCTGCACCTGCTGTCTCTCTGCTGAAGGACGCACTGCCAGTGTACGACATCGTCGCCGGTGATGTCGATGCAACCAGCAACGGCAGGAGCAAGCTGAGCGTGTTTGACGACTTGCCGATGTCGGCTGGAGAGTGTCAGGCGGCGTGGAGTGATATCATGGCTTTTGAGCTGGATGACGGCTCATATCAGCCGTCACCCAATGCTCTCACACAAGTGTGGCGGTCCATAAATGCCGCTGCACTGGCAGATGGTGTGAAGCTTGACAGTCAATTCCTGACCCTCGACATCACAGACGCAGTAGCAGAGGAAGGCCATCCACCGGGTCTCATCAAGGCCATTCTGGCCTTTCTGTCTGTAGAGGGCACAGACAAGAACGGTGCTTGGTCCTCCCTTGATCGAAAACGAACAGTGCACTTTACCGGTCGCATGTTGCTGGACGCTAAACGCGGCTCAGACTTCCTCATCGCCGACTTTACCGACACGTGGGAAGATAGGTTGCCAGAGGCATGGCGGAAAGACGCGCAGTTGAGTGCCATCGACGGTGTCTATGAGTTTCCAACAAAGACAACTATCAGAGCAAAAGCTGGGCACGCATCGAATGGTGACAGCGCAGCTGCGTCCGCGAAACCCTCAGCACGAAAGTGGCATGAGAAATTCGACAAGACGAGAAAAAAGTAAATCCGCAAACACAACTTGAAAAGGTGACCGCGCCCGGCATGTGGAGCGACACGCACGTGACCGTGTTATGTTCGCGATTTTACAGTCACGGCATGTCGGGCTCTCGGCAACAGCTTATCCGGCTGAGAAATCGTTTTTCGGTCACCCTCTGAGTGGCCAACCGCTATTACCATATTCTCATGTAAGCATATCAGGCTGGTGAACATATACATCGTTTTGTCGTCGCTGTCTCTTCGCGTTCGGCCTATGAAGACTGTTCGGGCCATATCGACTATACGGGTTTTCTCTCGGACATTGGCTACTTCGTCCAACAAAAGGCCCTTCTCGACTAATATCGCCTTACGAGGAGCAAGTCAAGCAACAATGGCTTCAAAATTTGAGGACCCCTCAATTTCGAAAAGCAATGATTCGATTGCTCAGGAAGAGAAGGCCTTGCCAAAGCTCACGCCTTCCGAGTTCCGACAATATTCAAAAATGGCAGATCACATGGATTACTTTCATTCCAACTTTCGCAACACGTGGACTGTTCTCTACGGCGCCTGTGAAGCAAACAAGCGACCAAAAAACATGTCAATCAGACAATTCATCCAGCTTGGCCAGCAATTCTGCCATCACCTTACTATGCACCATACCATCGAGGAACAACACATATTTCCAGTCCTAGCAAAGAAAATGACGGCGTTCAAAAAGGAGCTAGAGTTGCTTAGCCAGCACAAGCAAATCCACAAGGGTCTGGATAAGCTGGAAAAGTACCTTGAAGAGTGCGGCGATGGAGAGAGAGAATTAAGGTTGATCGAGTTGAAGGAGATTTTGGACGGGTTTGGTAAGGTGTTGTGGCAGCATTTGGATGATGAGGTTAAGCAATTGGGTGCGGAGAATATGAGAAAGTATTGGACGTTGGAGGAGATGCGGAGGATGCCGATGTAGAGTATGTAGGGATTACATATTTGCATGAGCATGTCATATGAAGGTGAGATTCCAGCGAGATACCAGTTGGAGTAGAGATAACATGAGATACGGCCTACTGATTTACATGTGCCTCTACAATGGGGAACTTCTTTTCATGTAGAGTTTAGTTTAGAATCCTTCATGTACGCTGCCGTGCCTGCTGAAAAGAGTAACATACATATTAGTTTCGCGAGAGTGTAAACAAGATGCTCTAAATGGCCACACCACGCCACTCCGACGGAACGTTAACAATTGAATGGCACATTTACCGCACAATAGAAAGACGTGCAACGCGCTCTAGGACTACCAGTGACTTCATCGTAGTCCGCACGCGGTAGATAGTTACTGATTGGGGCTCCTCTGCTCATCACCAGCAAGGGCAACACTGCAAAACTCTGTCTGGGTCTAGGGTACCTTGAGGTGAAGAAGTCTGGTCATGGCTGTCGACGTTCGGGAGAGAGTCGCTATCGCTCATGGTGGATCGCACGGCGCCATCTCTCCAAAGCATCATGAGTGTAGGATTCGTGCTTCTTCTTAGTATAAGGAACCGGAATGAATTGTAGCTTAGGACTTCAGAGTTCAATCAAAGGTGGCAAAGGGAAATGGTGCTATTATACTACTTATATACTCTCGTGTGGACCTTTACGGTTCCTGGTGTGGCATTTCCGATGTTATTTGTATCGCTAATTCATTCATCGTCGATTGCGTAGTCGAACTGAGCACTTTAAGCAACTGGACTGTGTATTCGAGTCAAGTGGGCGAAGTTGGAACCCCCGAATGTAGAAATGTTCTCTCTGTCGCAACCGCCTTCCTCGACAAATGAGAAATCCCCGGCTATGCCCCAGGACTCGGAGCTCTCAGAGCGTCGTATCGGTACGCTGACACTAGCTAGCTTATTGGTGATGACCAGTTCTAGTTGAAGCTGAGGAGGACGACTTTGCGGACGATTTGAAGTGGCGATTTGTTCCTCCGACGTTGTGAATTGTAGTGATCTTGGTCGATGCCGAGATACTTTTAACCCAGGGAAGACACTGGACCGTACCACCAGAAGCCTTGATTGTGTCTGATGATGGGATAATGCTGACTGAAATGTGCTAGCAATAGCCTTAGTTATCGACTCCCTTCGTAGTGTGAGTTGACGCATGGTTGTATCCTTCCTCTTCTTGACTGTAGGGCCTTTCCGTCGAGCAGAATTCTGCATCGACGCAATACTGAGTTCCGATCCAACGAAGCCATCTGAAGCAGTTTTAATATTCTGTGGTGCGCTAATCTGAACTGCTAGCGGACTAAGCTTTGATTTGCAAGCCTGTGTCAGCGGATGGACGCCTTTTTTGTCCCCTGAGTGCACGTCTTGTCCCCGACGAGGTGACCGAAAGGGTCTCACAGAAATGTCTGTAGCAGAATTCTTGCGAGTGGTCAGTGACCATCGGTCGCATACAAAGGCTTACAATGCAATGAGATATACCTTGGCTGCATCACCACGCATGGCTACAGTCGCCAAGTGACTATGACTGCTGGACCCATTCAATTTAGTGGCAGGAACATTTGGTTCCCGCTCGTACTTTTAAAATAAATGTTAGCAGAACGAATATATCACTGAAGCCCTGTATTTTGTCTTACAACCGGCTCGGAAAGGCCATCGTAGATTGGCATGCGCGCTAAAGGCAGCGGGTGTATGAGAGGACATTCTCTTCTGGTTCTGGAAGAACTAGCAAGCTTCAGACGAGACTTTTTGGAATGCGAGTGCCTTGGTTTGATTGTGCATTGCTTTATAGATGGTGATGAAAATGCATATCGCTGTGCATAGTTGTGAGTCCCAGGAGCCATGGGCCTATTGTATTGCTCCACATTAATGTGCTGTTGGGCTGATGCGGATGAGGGAGAAGGGTCATGAAGAGATGCCATGTATGGTTCTTGTTCAATCTGGCGAGGCTCATCTTGGGCTACAGAGGTCGTTGTTGTGACTGGTGGTTTGGCTATGGCTTGACTTGTGGGCGTGGCCAGACGGCTTATTGGTGGAATTGCGACACAATCGGCATCAATTTGATTCGGAATGCCATGACACTGTTCGTCAGTGATTGCGTCTGATCGTTGGAAGCGTAAAGGTCGGTGCGGCATCCCATGCCCTACCACTCGAAGGAAGGTGCTCAGTCGTAAGCGGTCATCTACAAAATCAGCGTCATGTGCCATGTTTAGTAGTGCAATCAATTCTTTGTTTCGTTCAGATTGAAGAGATCATCGCGTAGCTTGACACCTGGTGAGGTCTTGATCAATCAATGTTGTCACCGATCCCGACATCGACTGGTGGTGGAAGGAACGACAAGCGTTAGCGACGCCAAGGAAGCTATGACGACTCGAGCTTCTGCTCCACCGCACGCGCTAGGTACGGTGCAGCCCCCACGCGTCGCGTCTCGCATCAATTGAATCGCAAGATGCATCAACGAGAGGCTTCGAATATGTCGCTGCCACCCACACCGAGGTGGCCTGCAGATGAGGTAGGCGTGCCTAAGATAGGCGGTGATGAAGACTTCAGTGGATTGGTAGACAAACTCAGCCAGTGGGTAGAATTAGGCTTCATTGTCGTACAAAGGCCTAATCAAGCACTAGATTTTTCGAGCACACTATTCGACTACCGCATACATTCGAAGACTTGCGAAGGAGCCAGGAAGGCCGCGCCTTACAGCCCCTAATTCGATATCTCTCGACCCAAGTTGATCACCCTTCCACCGCATCAGCTCTCTTGTGCGTATACATTTTCGCGGCTCTATGATAGTCTGGACACGTAAATGGCAGTGGGAATAAGGAGCTGACTTGACCAGAGCTCTGAAAGGACACTTTTCAGCCCTAGAAGAGAATAGTGATATACCTGGCGTCAATGAAGCCCGGGGCTATGCTTGCGAATTCGTCGCCTGGCAATTTCTGACCAATCTGAAAGACAGTGACATCATGGAATTCTTGCTAGTCGAACTGCCTCCTCTTGCAAGCCCAGGAAGTCAGGGTACACAAGATGCACGGGAAGATGGTCGCGGTACGTGCCAGTCAAACGAGCGTACTCCACTTCTGTCTACCTCTAATGGCGACTATTTTGGTCATGATTCTCCTGCTGCATCTCGATTTAGTTCATTGACGTCTCAATGTGAGAATCTGAGTGCTCTCGAGATAGCTTCAGTGTCTGGCGCGAAGAAATTCCTTGGTCAGCGACCTGTTCAAAAGATCATCAACGCGCTATTCAAGGGTGACATCGTGTTCTGGGAGACGCTGAGTGTCAACTCAGTGAAGAAACCCAGAAAATACAACCGCAGACAAGCCGACCCATGTAAGTTGCCCTGTTCCGCTAATCCTTACCGACATGGTGATCAATCGCGCATTGCGGAAGGGACAGTCGAATGAATCCAGCGTGCGCTCCGGTGTGTGATCTGGATAGCTCCACTCGAAGTCTTCCGTCTGATGTTCAAGCAGATATACTAATTATGACCAGTTTCCCGCCTTCGAGTACCGCTGTACCTCAAGGTATTCGAGACTTTATTCTTTGCTGTATTTCTCGCATTATATTACGCAGTACTCGTGAATCGAAACGAGGAGCATGTTACAGTTGCAGAGATCTTTTTGTATGTTTGGATTGCTAGCTTCGCCTACGACGAGTTCGCAGACTGGATAGATGCCGGTCAAACTAGCTTCTACGCTTCGGACTTTTGGTAAGATAAAGTTTACGCAAGGTCAGGGCTGCCAAATTAAAAGATATAGGTGGACCTGGGATATCAGCATCGTTGTGGTCGGCGCCATCTTTTGTGTCCTCAGTACGCATTACCCCGCCTGAGTAACCTTCACATCTGATTTTGCTTAGGAATCGTCGGCTTGACCACAGCATCGCCTGACACCATGGATCTGGCATATGATGTGTTGGGTCTAGAGGCTCTCTTCTTGGTCCCACGCATTTTTGCTCTTTTGAGTCTCAATCGCTACTTTGGTACACTGATACCGTGTCTCAAGGAGATGACCAAAGACTTCGTGAAGTTTTTGTCCCTTGTGGTGATACTATATCTTGGTAATAATACCAGGAGACTTATCAAAGGTATACACTGACAGCGGCAAGGTTTTCTTACTACATTTGTACTGCTGGCCCGCGGCACGTTCAGCGCAAAAGAGATGGTAAGCCGCTGTGGCAAGCTACTGTACTGTATGCTAACCATGAATTCGTAGAGTTGGATCCTGATCAAGGTGTTCTTCGGGTAAGTTGCACATTCTTAGACATCAATCTTGCATTCACTCACCCATGCTTTAGATCCAGTTATTTGGGCTTCGGTGCGTAACTTGTTCATATCTATGACCCACCTATGTCGCACCGACACCTACTGACGAGAGGGTAATGCAGACATCGCAGAAGAGATGTATAGGCTACCAGATTCCTGTTGTTTCAAGATCACTCACACTCCGCAGTTCTCCATTCTTCGGTCCCCCAGTCATGGCAAGTTACGACTGGAACATGCGCTGGCACTCCGCTGATAGTTGCATAGTTGATTTTCGTGACTTTGACAAATATTCTGCTCATCACAAGTTTAATATCGCTCTTGAGTAACTCGTTGAGCAAGGGTAAGCATACACGGACCCTGTACGTACAAAGCTACTACTAACAAAGCTGCAGTACGTGCATCAAATTACATATTGCGGCAGTCCTGGAGACTCCACTCTCACTACATGATGCGCGCACATAAGTGGCAGAACCAGCCAATGCTTGCTGCGACATCTTTTCTCAACCACATTCCTTCGAAACACGGACTTCGTTGCGGAAGTCATCTTGGCAGAGTTTCGGTGACTGTAGTAGTTGTTGCATCATCGTCGGCTTCGCTTGCACAGATTGCTATTCACACAATCATTTTCCGTCTTCATCTTCACGCGACTGCGCCTCGCAACGGCCTGGTGTTCCTGACCAAGCTAATACCTTTCTAGGTGCTGGACCATGCGCGAGATGAATATCTCTTCATGTGTGTACGCCAATGGCTGGTCGTTTTAATTTTAATCACTAACCACAATGATCGCATAGCTATTCAGTCTACGTCCTGGAAGCATCAAGCTCGAATCGACTGACTTACTTCTTACCTCCTCTCGTGAGTACCTAATTTTATCACTATTTCTGGGCACATGGAGACCTCGATTAAGCGCCGGGCCGCCTAGTAGGCCGGGTTGCATAGCCTCATGAGCCACAGCGAGAGCAAAGTCAACAGCCAACCACTTCGAACTGGATGTTGTTGTTTCGAAAGCATATCCATCATGGTATACTGCTTCCTCGCAGTGTTCAAGCAAGCCTTGCGCTGGCGCTCAGGCTCTCTTAACAGTAGCTAGGCTGGCGCCGTCGAATGCTTCATCAGAGAAAACGGCAAGGATACCCATTGTGGCTGTTGCAAGGCTGATCGATGCACAGAACCTCATTCCACTCGTCATTCGACCTCTTCGGTTGTTCCTGCCGTCAGAGAGTCTAAGGGGTGCCCGCATTGTACTGCTAAAGGCTACTCATGCACCCTTCGTGGGTGCAATATGGCTCTACGAGCAGCTCGTGAATGCACACAAGCGCGACTCTAGTGCCATGTCTCTGAGCGGTCCTCAAACACCGTCGTCCAAGAAGCCTCCTCGGTTACCCGTCAACTCTCCGCGCCTGCTTATGGCAGATGCGCAAGTGGCACGAACACACCACACCAGCCGATCCCACACGCGAACAGGGGTACCAGAGGCCGATGCGCAGTTAAGGAATTTGGTTCTCAAGCTTTCCGCGCAGGTCGAGGACCTCACTACGATGGTGTCGCAGCTCTCAGAACAGCGCGAAGCGAGCACGGCGGTCGCTTGATGGCCGGCGCTTCCAGCCGCGGAAAATATCACGACTGTGGACACGGAAACATGTCCGGGTAAAAGTCAGGAAGATCTTTCATTTTCACCGCAGAAGCTGCCTCAAGATGCGCGTGCATTCAGGTAGTGTGTTGGTGTCTCACAGACTCCATGTTGTCAGGCTAGCAAATGAATGGAAAGATTGACGGCAGCTGCAGCCAAAACGTCTGCGCCTGGGCCTAGCATGGTTTCCTCAGGCTACGTCTATCGCAGCAGGGATTCAATCGCCGTCACCCTTCACTTGCGCCTCAGACTGCGGACGAGACGGCCAAATCTGATTTGTGCGTTCGGCCCGCTCAGGCCCTACCCGGCCGGCTGGCACCCCCAGTCCAAGCCACCATCCTGTGCAGGGATGGCCTGCACAAGTGCCTTTCATCCCTCCGCAACACACGGCCCCCACAGCCCCATGCAGCCAACAAGCGCCTGCCGCCTACGCGGCTCGAGCTCACCATGTTCATGCTGACCTTGCCTGGCACATTGCCTGAGTCTGCCTCACGCTCAAAAGCCCACTCACAGAACGCACGCTTCGAGAAGCCACAGACGCGGCACTACTACGTGAGACTTCAACCTTGACTCCGCAAGGCTGCTCCTGCACTGCATTGCACAGATATAGTTCAGCTTGGAACGCCCTGCAGCTTCTTTCGTCATCCTTCGTACTTTTCAAGTGTACAGCCCTTCGTACCTTTGTACTCTATTACAACGCTACCTTACGCCTTTATACTCTGTTTCCAATCCGCTTTGTTCTCTTTCTTCATCATGTACGCGGACCAACCAACTCCTCCCTTCAATTCGCCCTACCAACAACACGCATCGAGACCAATCACCCTACTCGAATCACCCTATCCTTCGCCTGTACGGACTGATAACCAATCAAAAGGCCCACACGGCCTGGGACTTTGTGGTTATCAACAGCCTATGCCGACTGGTCTGCCGCCATCACCGCAGCCCTCTGAAGTGTGGAATAACCATTACTCGACTGCAACATCTCCTCTGGTGACCGAAGCACTCGCAGACCCTTGGGCATCGGGAGCATTCGATCACCCTGTCGCTCGATCACCATTGCCCTGGGCTTCTGCTCATACATCTCCCCGGTCATCTCTGTCCTCCTACACTCGGGAGATGTCCGCCTTTTCGCACGAAGAGCCAGAACCGGTCTATGCTGGAGTCAAAGTTGAAAGCTCTGTCTGGGGCACAGGAGTACATTTCAGTACAGATGCACCGTCGGGGATGCACATGCTACCATCGTCGAGACAGCCTCCACAGACTGTTGCTCCGGAGAGACTCAATGCGGGCATGTACCCGTATGAGACCGCATATCCTTCTCCAGGCATGTCAAGATACGAGCCCGCACCTTCATACGACTTCAACCACCGTAGCCTAGACAGAGCACCTTCAGAGAGCAGTGTTGGAAGTTCGCACTCTAGATCGCGCCCGAAGTACGCTTCAAGTACTGGAAGCCGCGAACGAACGCGGAACCGGAGACACACAGATCCAGCTCACGCCGCTTACCGCTGCCAACTCTGTCCTGACAAAGGGTTTGCGCGAAGATACAACTACAACCAGCACATGTTGACCCATGACTCGTATCGGAAGAAGGACAATGTCTGTACTTACCCCGGGTGTGGGAAGGAATTTGTTCGCAAGACGGACCTAGCGCGACACGATCAAAGTCTCCATCAGCAGGTGAAGAACTTCAGGTGTAGTCGGTGTCCCTCGGCATTCGCACGCAAAGACACATTGCGCAGGTAAGAATACTAGAGTTCAATAACCATTGGGCCGTTGTTGACATGCACTCAGACACGAGGATGATGGCTGCCCTCGACGCAACCAGGTACCTGTTCCCGATCATCACATGCTGTCACAATTGCACAGTGATGGGTACCATAACGGTATGGGAATGTGACGATGCCGACTCAGAGTTGAGCAACGGCGACGGAATACCGCGGAGCTTATGGGGTGGAAGCATTTGGACCACTATGGTATCACACAGTAATGCTCTTTTTGAAATTTTGCGACATTGTTTTATAGGACCTCGTTGCATACTTGGCGTTTGGAGGCGCTCTGCTAAGTATTATCACGACAGATGGGTCTTCATAGCGACATGGGGACATGTACGGTTTTGCTACTCATCAGCTTCCTTCGAGAATACCATATCAAAGATTGATCTATTCAATTTCTCGTCTCACGCCAAGGACCTGGCGAACAGAATGTGATCTCTTTCTATGCACCAACCGCTCACCGTGGCTTGGGCAAGCAGACGCTACCAAGATCGAACCCTGCCCAGCATTGTGCCGGCACTGCCCACAACGTCTTTCTGTACAACCGCGCATCAGACGGGGATCGGACGGGGATCATTACCGCAAGCCCTGCACGTGAACCTGCATGTCAGGCTAAACAGGCATAGTGTGTCTGCGTGAACTAATCCAGCGCCGGCGCTTAACCATGCAGAGCCCCCTGCTGCATTCACATCTTCGTTGCGTCTTACTGGTGGCGGTGACGCTGGCAGCGGCACAGCGCCCCACCTCGCGGACGGACCACTTTATACCAATTAGACGCAGGCCGCTCCTTTGCTGGTTATATTACCTGCCCTTCTGTTTCAGGGTTCCTTGTGCAACTGTATGGGTGCCATGAGCGGACAGCGGCTGTTGCGAGCTCCATGCTTGACAATCGGTCGTGTCTTGCATGACACTTGACAGACCAGAGATGCGTCGGCGGCGGCCTTCTCCTCCTCCGCGGAGCACTTCCTCGCCCACCTCCCCTCCCCCCGATGCTAACAGTGTAGCGTCCTGGCGAGCGCTTAATGCTTGGATAGCTGGCCTTGTCTTATCGTGCTGGAGCCACGTCGGCTCGATGGTCGCAGCGATCTAGTCCCGCCATGTCACGGCTGGCAGCCCTTCCCCACTCAACCCCAACGACCTCCCCGTTCTGTCTTGCTCGTTTCGCCGCGTCTCTTCAGCTACCTTGTTGCAGGACCGCACACGCCAACGCAACAACGGTCATTTGCGGCCTAACCCGGGAATTTGGGTCGATTGACACACATTGCTGCACGCTAGCAAGCCGTCGGCCATCCACGGTTCGTCTGCCGTTCAATCAATTTCCTTCAAATGCATCCATCATTCCTGGATCCACGGCACTTGATTGCAAGGCCGGCGAAGACGCGACCATCATCACTTCCAGGATTTCATTCCGCCATTCAGGTGACTTTGATCGAATGCGAGTGACCGTACGCGGGTGGTCCTTTCACACCCACAAAGCGCTAGTTTCAAGCCGACGGCATCGTATGTCACTTGCCTTGCCGCGGAATGACGAGCCACTCATCGGACCGGCTCACATCGATGGCCAAGCCTGCTCGACTGAGACATGCCGCAGTCTATTACCACAGAGTTGATGACAGGGAGTCACCAGTGGTTTAGTCTCGACTTAACTCCACAGCGCATGCACTACTGCATACCTGCAGTGATGACAATGTAAACGGAGGGACGGCCATGTCGTGACCCGATTGGGCGTTTGTCTGGATTCGCTTTGGGCAGCACACGCCTCAAGCCGAGCAAGTTTCGAGCCTGTTCTCGATTATGCCGCCTGCAATTCTTTGCCACCTCCGCTTGCAACGGTAGCCCGCATGACAGGCCGGAACACTTTCAGTCCCCGATTCCATGTTGCGCTGTGTTACCTTTACGCAGCTGTGAAACTCAACATCTGGACCCAGACCTTATAATCTACGTCCAGCTTTATCCGGCACGTACTCTACGATGACGGTCAACTCACCGGTGTCGAGTACTGTCCGTGCAATCAGCAAGCACAATGCGATCACCCGCCTTGCTTCGGGGTTGAAGGCGCAGCAGCTGGTAATAGTGCCTGAAACGAAGCGAGAAACTGCGGGTTGTTGTTTACTTGAGATCGTACGGACAACGAGGTGCATGTCCAGACATAGCCGTTCATCATGTGGCCCGTTCCAAACCCTTTTCTGAGGTCCGTTGGCTTTGATGATTAGAATGAAACCGAATGTCTTTGATGGTCGAAGTGATGCGCAATTACGCACACTCGTATCGTAGCCAAAAGGAAATCGGGTCGTATGATAGCCTCCCGAAATGCTTCGGCTCCCCGAAGGAGTAGAGCAGTAAGCCGTCGTCCACGTGAAAACTACGGGCATCAGTGTGAGACCATATCAGAAGGATGGCCGCCACACGATGGAGTCAGCCCTTACTCAACGCAACGCGGAAAGCACGTTGTTCAGAAAGTCGTAATTTCACAACCTGGGTCTTAGACACCTTGCCCCGCGACATGCTGTTGTCGCAGATCGCTTCTTCACACAGCTTGATGTTGAGATCGCACGAAACGCGGCAGCGCCTGCCCTTTTCAATCCCTCAGACCCAAGGAAATCCTGTAATGGTTATTGGTATTATGCCTTCTTCGCCTGCGAGCAGCAAACCTCGTGTGCGCGCAAGATCGTACCTGTCAATTCCGTCATCACGTCTCTGGAAAACCACGCGCATGGCGCTGGATATACTCTGCATGGAGTCAGCGCGCGGACAAAGAGCAAGCGCGATCAGGGTCTTTATGTTTACCGCCTTGTTAGGCGACGAGATTAGGAACGCGTGTTCCTCGAGAGCAATCTGTAAATCGCCAAGGTTCGACCAGACGCGATGCTGCCGCTGCCGCCTCCGCGCGCCAACCGCTGCAGGCTAATCCTTGTAGGTGCGTGGCCGCGCGGTAGAAGATGCGCGATAAGCGCGATCTCGCTAGTTGGCGTCTCCGTCGCTTCCCATGCACCTAATACAAACGTCGCATCACGGCTCGGCAGCACTACCGTAAGCGCCAGCACACTCGCTCGCGCGCCTTCGTTCCTCGTGGAGCAGTGTCTCACCAAGCTGTCAGCTCGACGCAAATCCACGTTGCGGCGGCCCGTCGTGACAACCGGAGCGTGGCAAAACGGCTTGTAGGATCATCAGGCACCTGCCCCTGCATATGAGGCTTGCGTTCACGACGAGGCTGATGAACCGTTCACCGTAGGCTTGCGCCAATAGCTGAGGTGTCACTACACGGCAAATCATTCTTCGAGCATCTGCCAGGACACCCTGCATGGCTAGTAATGCGAAGCGGTGGACCAGTGGTCTCTCGCTGGAAAGAGCCACTTTGTTCAACCTGAGGAGACACGTCCGACGCTTACAATCAGATCACTGCAGAAACACAAATCACCATGTAGAGTACGGAACAAAGATCGTCCCGGCTGACTCTTCCCGATCGTTGGAGAACGCACACTTTTGCCTAGTTCTCATTCGGTGCCTGAAAATTGTTCAATGCAGTCCCTAGGTCGATTACGGGACGGCTCACCGGTCGTCATGTGCGCTTACCGACGAGCCCTCGGGACAAGAACGGTATTGATGCTGATCCGCGGTTTAATATCCCCAAAATACCCACGGCACATCCTCGGAGGCTGCCTACCTTCCCCGGCCAATCACGTCTGTGCTGAGCGGACTTTGGGTCGAATGTAGATAAGTACCAACGGACAAGGAATCGCAAAAAACCGACATCACCAGATTTTTCGTTTCGCGAACCCGGAAGTCTGGGGTACTCGCTCTAGCCTGTCCATTGTCCATGATGAAGGATGAGCAAGCGAGGTGCGACTACGTCAAGTTGGAACAGGCAGGAGAGTATTGCTTCATGTCGCTTCGAAGTCGATGTACGCTTCAGAACCAGACCTATGGGTAGGATTCGGTAACCGCCTATACGCTGTTGCACAGGAGGTTTCGAGTAATTGCAGCGATGAATTCATCATCATGCATCAGGGACGTGAAAAAGACAAGGTAAGCGGGGCAATCACTGCACTTTCAGGGCAGGATCAGCACCGTATGGTCCAGAAATCTTGGCTTGCGCATCCTCTTGGAGCCACTCTGCCGCAAAGTCCCCGAAAGGGATGAAATGATCGGCTCTGGCGTAGTCCTTTCCGCAGACTGGCAACAATGTTGTTAACCTCGGCGTCTATTGAGGGGATCTCCAATTAGTACGTCAGACAGCTACTTTACTGACGTGAGACTACAGGGCCGCTGACTACCGACACTTTCATCCACAACTGTCCTACGCATGAAGTCATTTGGGCAAACAAAATTAGTATCATAAGGCAACACCTGTCTAAAGTACGCAAGTAACGTTCAACTAGCTTACCGATTTTGAGCCCTCCTGGACCCTTTACCTTGCCGCAACGCTATGGCGATCCCGTGTCGGTCCTTTAGCTGGGTCTATCCGCCGCCGTTCATCGACTTGAGGGAGGGCCCTCCGAGCATGTCTGACTGGGTGCAAACGATGGAGCCACGTCCCTTAAAAGCGGTTAACAATTGTCTCATCAAGACGTAATGTCCGCTCTGCGCGTGCGTGGGAACAAATGGTCTTGTCCACGAGCAACAAGGGTGCCTTCGGACTGACCGCGGCGTGTAATAGTGTGAGACGGCATCAGAAACTTGAATGTTGCACGATGGCATAGCGTACTGTCTTACATGCCGCTGTCATCTAGAGACATATTAAACTATATGGGTAGGCAAATACCACTCCCTCGAGGAGACATCAATCCACCCAATGCTTGACATATTTTAGCGCAGGCACATGTACACTCGGCCCTTACCTTCACATCTACGCCTATCGAGCGCAGTTACAAAAAGTAGGTTCCACCGCACGCAAACAGCCCGGCCAGGACATTGCTTTCATAATTTGTCTGACACCATCACGGAGTACCTAAGACTGTCCAACTGTCCGAGGTTCTGAGGCCTTGGGTTTATCTCATGCACTACAACTACTCTCAAGGTAGTATTTGTCAATCTACTAAGATCGTTCTGAAGAATACATGCTGGACATGTGAATGTTGAATTATTTCAAGTCCCCGTACGCAGAACCCATATGATAACTACACATCCTCCACTCGTGGTTTTAGATTAAACGCCCGGACACATAAGCGAACGCCCTGCATTCGGCCCCCTTTGACCGGCCCCAGAGAACACCTAGCACACTGGACACACCAAGCACACTCGGAGCGGTCAGCTCATCGAGCGGGGTAACGTCTCGTTGACTCCTTTGAGTCTAAGAGAATGGACAACTCATCGGCAGACCTAAAGCCGATGTGCTCAGCTACAGATGGCGCCAAGCCTTTTCATCCATAATCGACGATAAGCATAAGGATGTGACAACGACCTATAGCAATGAAGATCTTAGTGGCCTTTCCCAATCGAACGTCGTATGTGATATGATCTACCTGGACATGGTCTCGTCAGCCGGTGCAACGGAAATCGGTCTACAAAATGCAAAGCATGCATGCATAGGTCAGACCGACCAGCCCCCACGGATAGGCATAAGAACATTTACAATCCCTCTAGCCAAACAATTAGAAAACTAATCATACAAATATACATCGGCCCCCCTGAATCAGAATTCCAATTGCATCACTGTGCGCACTCTGACTGGGGTGTCGCGCCCTGTCCAACACACCAGCACAACCATCGCATTCACTCCACAATCCCCACGGCTTACCACTACCTTATCAATACAATCTACTCCAGACCCATTATCGCCCCACTGCCGTCATACCATCCATCCCAATCTCAGTCTGACGGCACAGTCACGCATCCACACCAACCATACGCCAAAGCGCGCTTATACAGGCCCTAAGCGCGGTTCCAGCCCCCACACACAACCGTCCCGTCGTCTATCTACCGCCACCACGATCCACACCACGATTATTCTCATCCTCAGACCGCCTGCATACGCCCTGGACAGGCATTAACCTCGTAGATGGGCCGTGAGCACTATTCTGAACCCATGCTGTGCTTCTCAAAACGCCCCGTAAGCCGCCTTTCGGAATGGCTTTTGTCTCGCCCTGTACATGTATGTCTCCTTCGCCAGTTCATTTCGTATATATTACTCTCACACAACGCGCAAGTAGTACTATTGCATGTTGATCCGTCTCTCCTTTCCATCAAACAAAGGGGGACATTGGAACGGCAAGAAGGAATTCATTACTGCGCTGGATCACACCTCTGGCCATTTGTGTTTTTTTTTCCAGGTTGATAAATGATTCAGAATCTCACAGGGTTCTTCCTTACAACTCGACTGCGCTAGTACCATACTACTGTTTGTACAGAGATATCTCTGTTCAAAAACAAGGCCAGAGTAAGACGGACCGATAAGGTCGAACATCTAGTTTCATGCGCGCACGCCTGAATCGGGTAACCTGTTTGAACCCTGTAGAACGGTGCGGTCCGCGAGGTGGATGCTGTGTTGGGGCAAGTGGCCGCTTAATGGTTTGCAAGGACCAGGGCACTAAAAAGTATTTTCAGTTTTATTTAGAGGTAATTAATGCTACTAATTGTGAATGGGGGGACTGGCATGGCATTCCATAATATCATCTACACATACAGACAAGCAGAGTCGTTGCTTTCGACTAAGTTTAGGTAAGCCCATTGCTCACTCACAACTATTTTCAAATGAAATCGCCGTCTCCAAAACCACCGAAAGGATTTGGCGGCCGTCCTCCTCCGAAACCTCCAGGGCCACCGAGGCCTCCTCCACCTGGGAATCTTGGGCCACTACGATTATCTCTCAGCGGATCACCAGGACCAATAGGATCGTAGCGTGCGCCGGGAGGTGCCATGGGGTCATATTCTCCTTGCCCACCTTGACCACGAAACAGAGGGTCGTCGAATGTAGGATGCATGCCACCGCCAAAGCCTCCACCTGGTCGTGGTAAACCCCCACCGAGATGTGGACGGAGAGGGTCATTTGGACCGAGGCCTTGTGGGTACAAATCGTCGTGGCCAATGCCCACGGGATTACGTTCGTCGCGGAGGCCGCCTCTCGGTCGATTGAGGTCGTATTCGTCTTCGAAGCCAGGAATGGGTTCTGGTAGCGGTCTACCAGGCTGTGGGCGTGCGGCTAGTGGGTCGTTGAATGGGTAGGGTCGCGCTGGCTCGGGGTCGTTTGGTGGTTGTTGTGGGTTTGGAGCATCGCCTCGTTGTGGACCGGGCCGATCTGCTGTGGGTGTGCGCTCCCGTTCGGAACTGTTCTCCTCGTAGCCTGGCTTGTATAGACTCGGTGCCAGCTTCTGGATTACTGAGATCTTGAGAAGCGCGCCCAAGTCGTTCAGCCTTCCTTCTGATATGAAGAGATCCTGCATCTTCTTCGCCTTGTCCTCTGTCGATGTGCCTTCTGGTATGCTGAGCGGTAAATGCGACTCGGAGAGGTAGTCTTTGGTTGTCACATCGAAATGCGTTGTCTTGTCGTCACCAAGGGCAAGAGCGTATACGACCGCCTTGCCGCCCAGCCGGTTGACCTTGACGAGGTATTCCATAGCCGATTGCGCGTGCGCGTAGCGGAAGGCGTAGGATGATGATGCATTCCAAGCTCTTGGTAGTGTCCGAGGATCTTCGGCGTCTGCATAGGATTCTGTGAGTATCTGTGTACTTAGAAAGGATGACATGACAAAGGGAGGGACGTGTTGACATGTGGGTGGCTGGACGTACCTATCTTCTCGTCTTCGCCCAGCCCAATGAGCCTAAACCCTACCGCGATCATGCCTGCATTTACAGCAAGCGCAATAGCTTCGGTCGGGTTCTTCAGCTGTGGCCCCTCACCATTCGGCAGGCATGTTGCCATGAACAGCGAGAGTGAACCCGCACTGAGCGGGTTCCCGGTGGTTCGATCGCTGACCATTGGATCTTGTGCAGCCTGCGACTGTGGGCAGTAGAGGGTGTGGGTCGTGTGTTGAGTTTTTGTCCAGCACCCTCCTTCAGAGGCGAGGAGCTGATATAGAAGCGCGGCAGCAAACGGTGAAGGTGATGTGAAGAAATACTTTTGTCCAGGCAGCGACAGCTCACGCATGCGAACATCGGGACACCAATGAGGTCAGAGGCGGGGTGTGGGGCCTGCCATGCAGGGCGACAGGGTTCCTGCCGCTTCGATCGATCCTAGCCTCAAGCCTCACGAAATCTGGCGACGCGCATTCCAAGCTGTGCGTGCAGCAACACGGTTTTTGACAGCCAAGGTGCTGTTGTGACGTCACCATTCAGCCGTGAAAAGCAAATGGGGATATATCGATTGCTGAAAGCAGCAGAAGACGGCAGCTGTGGCTGTCATGTAGATTATCGCGAATACTATGGACGGGGAGCGTACTCCAACCTGGGGAATCAGACAGCAGGAACGAACGCCTTGTTAATGCAAAAGCTCAACACGAGCATACGAGTATGCGCCGGAAAGTCACAATGCCCACATACTCAGCCTCGAATTCTATTCAGGTAGATCCTGCGAGTTACTCGACGACAGCTCGTTTGGCTCCAGGAGTCTGCCAATATTAGCTGGTCTGCGTCTGCCACGTCGTGTACCGATACTTACGAATATTGTTTATGCAGCACACCCTCACCCCCTTTTTCCAGATCAACATCGAATACGTAGAAGTTCCCTTCACTCGTGACCACCATGATTTGAGGACCGTTGTTACTAAGGGCAACCACCGATCTAACGGACCCTGACGAAGAGTTGGTAATCGACCGTGGGATCTTCACCCATGCGAAGTCGCGTGAAGGTTCCCAGATTTCAGATACCGCACTTGGCAAGTATCCACCTACCGTAGCAGCAAAGGACTTGCCCACATTTTGAGAAGTCCGTCGTATCATGCTCGCAAAAGTTGGGCTGATCGGTTTTCGCTCTGGCGCAGCGATATCGACAGTACTTGCGCCATATTCATCCAGATTTTCCTCACTGGCACGGCTACTGCTGTGCTCGCGAGAAGCTGACATCGGTCTGTTCGACCCCGAGGACACGCTATTACTCCGGCCCTTGTTCGCGTCGCCAAGGCGGAAGATGTGGACAGTCTCGGTGGCTGACGAAACACTGAGCAAGGTCGAGGTCGAGTTGAACGACATACTGAATATCCTCGCGGGTATAGAGCCTCGTCGGAACTGATAGAGCTTCTGCGCATCCGGTATTGAGAAGACCCGGATGATGGTGCCCTTCTCAGATGCTGTGGCCAGTAAGGTGCCATCATTGTTCAGTGCGATACAAGAAAGCGGTGAATTGTGTGCCTCAATTACGTTGACCGCTTCCATCTTCGTAGCATCGTATATGAGCACTTCGCCACTTGTTGGCGCAATATGGTCCGATTTGGGCGGCGCGTGTGACGGTGGTTGGAACGTGGCGGGCGCGGCCTTCGTGGGGAGCGGGTATACGATGTAGTTGTTCTCGGAGGACGCCGAGAGGGCGCATATGGCTGGTCCATGTCAGCAACAACTTGCGGTAAGCGTGTGATATCGGTATACCATTTGGATTCGGGGATGTTTTCTCGGTCCTCAGCATCTGCATGTTGCTGATGTCGTATATGTACAGTTCCGACTCGAGTACCACGACGAGACGCTTCCGGTTCAAGCGCATCGCCAGTATGGCTGTACGAAAGGTCATCTCACATATCGTGGAGTGCCTCTTGATGGTATCAGTAACGACGCACACCAGGTGGAGCTTGGACAGACCTTTGTGTTTTGTATCCGCAGCACCCGTGGCGAGAGTGTCAACGCAACCAGAGAGGTAGAAAACAGCATCTCCAAGCTGGACACATCGCCCTCGCGCGACTCGGACTGCTTGTTGAAGGGATCTGTGGTGTATATGCGATAGCCATTAGTGGTGCCTAGTGCTATTGTGAGTGTTGCCCTTTCGCATACGAAGGCCTTTCATACCGACGCCTAGATGGCTATGGTCCTGGTTAAATGTCACGAAATTCATGTCTGTCATGTGCCCCAGGACACCAAAGAGTGCGAGGATTCACGCAGTATCGCGAGGGCTCGCAGAACGAAGCTGTGGACCGCCGCTTGCCAGACAGGTATGGAACGGGTAACGACGTGTTCAAGAGGTCCCAGGCTCAGATACAGGCAGTGGCGTGAACGACATAAGTTTGCATAGTGTGTGCGACTCGAGCAGCCATCCGTAAGACGTGATGCCGCTGCGCAGGTCACAGCTTCCACCGCCGCCTGGTTGATGCAGGGATCAGCTCCAGCCCCGCGTGTGGCTGCTGTGGCTGGTGACCCCGAAAATCCACCTCGATATCTCCAGTTCTGTCGCAACCCCTGCCTCGACATGTCAGACATGTCCGCCAAAACAGAAATGCGGCCCAAAAAAGGCGCTCCAAAGCGCAAAGGCCATCAGAAGACCAAACGAGAAAAGAGAGATGTCGACATTATGAATGTGAGAACAGGCGCCTTCCTCGTTGGCGGCGACTTTGCGAATGGCTATGGACTGACGAGGACAATCAGACAAACGATAGCAGCATTGTATCAAAGAGAAGTGTATCAAAGTTATATCTGAGTAACGAGCCCGACTTTTACGAGCCTTTCGTGCCAAATTTTGTACGGCGCAATCCACTTATCAACCGTGGCTATTGGCTACGCATGCACGCAATCGAGCAAGTAGTTCTTCGATTCCTCGAGGAAGATAATGGCAAAACAAAGGTTGTTGTAAATCTGGGGTGTGGATAGTGAGTAGGATGTTAACATTGATATTCGTCATAAAAGCACGCACTAAGCATCGAGAAGCGACCCTTTGCCTTTTCAGTTCTGGCACAGATACGAAGCCTTGAGTCGAAAGGTCACATTCGTCGATGTTGATTATCCACAACTCATCGAGAAGAAGAGAGACCATATGCTCACCAACAAGCTCCTTCGAGAAGCATTGCTCAGAACGCAATTGCGCTCGTCCGAGCCGCCTGTGTATCTTCGCAGTGATCAGTACATAGCCATCGGCTGCGACCTCAAGGATCTCAATACACTGGAGCGTGTACTCAGGGCCGAGTTTGATGCATCCGAAACTTCCTACCTCTTCGTAGCCGAAGTCTCTGTGACATATATGCCTGTCAAGGATGCTAATGCCCTCATATCCTGGGCTAGCACACTGGATGACGGTACGCCAGTCCCGGATACCCTTCTTTCATATATACTAATCAGAAGCAGCCCGCTTCTGTATCCTGGAACAATACTTGCCACAAGGCCCCGACCACCCCTTCGCCCATACCATGCTATCACACTTTGACAAGCTGCAGACGTCCATAAAGGCGGTTAAGCTGTATTCATCACTGTCCGAGCAGTCGAGCCGTTTCCTCAAAGCCGGCTGGCCGACACTAGCGATAGCTCGCAATCTGTGGGACCTCTGGTCGGACGACAGCTTCACTCCACCTACTGTCCGACGCAGCCTAGATCTTGTGGAGCCATTTGACGAATGGGAAGAGTTTGCATTATTCGGTGGCCATTATTTTCTGCTCGTTGCATCAAATGCAGAGCAAGGGAGGCCGGCCGAGACCGACCAGGGCTCGACAGCTACCGTGGATGGCTGCATGATAGATATCAATGCGGAGACTATCACCCTGCAGTCATGTGAACAGTCAAATGATGTTGCCGCTACGCCACGACGTTTCAGTGCCGTGTTCACATTGGGCCAAGGCACTGTAGCTACCCATGGGGGGCAAGGAACGCGAGCCCGCCTTTCCGACCTCGATATCTTACAGCGGGAGGATTGCAACGGCGAGACTTGTGACTCGCCACTAGCTATTGCACGCATGTGCCATACCATCACGTCAATACGCGATACCGACGCACTGTTGGTCGGAGGCCGCGGATCACCAGCACAGGCTCATGCCGATTGTTGGCACTTTCAGAGTGGAACCTGGACCAAAGTGGATGATCTCGAGACAGCTCGTTACAGACATAATGCTGTCTCGGTCGTGCTCGGCGCAGAGTCGCATGATTGTGGTGTTCTAGTCTTTGGCGGCAGATCGAGTGATGGCACAGCACTTGATGACTGCATTCTGTGGACGGCCACCGACGGCTGGCACAGCTTACCCGTTGACGGTCCGCGACCAACTGCACGATTTGGTGCCGCAATGGCTGCTATGAACCCAGTACAGGGTGGTGGTAGTTGGGGGCTGCTGACCGGTGGCATCAGCGCAGACGGCACAGTTGTGACTGACTTATGGGAGTGGACCATTCGTGCCACACCAACACCACGACTAAAATTCAGAGACCGCACCAATGATGTTCGCCGCCGTGCATCAACCTCTGCATACGCGCGCATAGGTGCCAATTTGGTGCCTTGGGATGATTCACTTCTAATGATTGGAGGGCTTTCCGCAAATGGTATCCACAGTCTGGCTGAGGATTTTCTATTGTTGAAGCCTAGCGATGCGGAAGTCATAGTCGAAACCCCTGTCATGCAGCTGCCATCGACGTGGCCTTTGCTGGTCGGCATGGGCGCAGTCGCCGTTTCTCGAAACGAGGTAGTGGTTGCAGGTGGAGGTGCAGTGTGCTTTTCCATGGGGAGTTTCTGGAACGAAGATCCACTTACAATTACCAGCCTTGCGCAAGGGGCGAAGTCATGGCGGTGTCTGCCGCCTCACATCAGCGGCGCAGCACAAGCGACTACAGGTGAAACCGCTCGTGAAAAACGACAGGGCAAAACGAAGAAGCCCACGACAAAAATCAGTATCACAGAAATAGCCCGAGTTCAAGTGAATACAGGCGAAGATTTTGCGCTCCTCGTCGCTGCTTCGAAGCCAGCTATAATCGAAGGCCTCGATATAGGCCCGTGCACCAACATCTGGACACTGGATTACCTGAAGGAGAGAATCGGTCTGGATCGGGAGCTCGTCATCCATGATTGTTCATCGGAACGAATGACTTTCAAAGACAAGAACTTCCAGTACGTGAAGAAGACTGTTGCAGAGTTTCTAGATGGCATTGCGCAGGGCTCGCAGTCATATCTCCGTGCTGTATCTTCCAGTCAGCCAAACAAGCTTCCTACGAAGCTAGAAGATGACTTCCCAACGATAGCAGCTGACTTCCGGCTACCAGAGTTGTTTGACCTGGTCAAAGCCAGCTACCACAGCTCACCTCTTCGCATCTCTGGACCTGTCTCTCTCTGGCTGCACTACGATGTACTGTCGAATGTGTTGTGTCAGGTTCGAGGCTCCAAGAAGTTGCACTTGTACCCGCCATCCGACGTGAAATACCTCAACTTCCCACCTGGAGGTTCAAGCTCGAACACCGACGTGCTAACTTCGAAGGATCCCAAGCTGCGTTACACACACCCACACATCGCGAACCTGAACCCTGGGGACATCCTGTTCATACCACCCATGTGGAGTCATACAGCTACCCCAGAAGAAGGCGTAAGCATCGCGGTCAATGTTTTCTGGCGTGGTCTTGAGAAGGGCTACGCGGCTGGCAAAGACATCTACGGCAATCGAGATCTACAGGCTTATGAAAACGGACGACGAGACGTCGAAAAGATCTTGAAGGCATTCCGGGACATTCCAGAGGATATCGCGAGGTTCTATCTGGACAGACTGGCAGGTGAGATACAGGAGAAGGCTGATAAGCTGGGTGAGAAGAAGATAGAAGTTACAAAGCCGACGCCGTGAGTGTCTGTATTACTGGATGATGGAACGGTAAAACTGCGATCAGGACTAGTTCCTATCGACTGTATCTTCTTGTTCTTGTCGACGCTTGTTACAAATAGTTCATGGTGCCGGCATGACTACGTTAGGGACATCTGACTCCGTACTTGGAATTTTCGAATAGTTGCTTTAACCTTCATAATTACCGAGTTACCATACCTCTTACACTGCAAATACCGCCGTATATCTCACCGCCACGGTCACCGCGGATGATAATGGCTACGATTTTCGTTTGCCCATGCTCCCTCCACATTTTAAACAAACGTCCGCTCGTAGCCACCATGATCACTCAGTACGCAAGATAGTAGTGTCAAGTATGTAAGTGGAGACTTAATGTGTAATATGTTTAGACATTAGGTAAATGTCTACTTAAGTATGAGATGAGACTGGTAGACTAAGATGGAATTCATATGCTACGTGTTGACTGGTAGTGATATACACCTAGATTTCGGATATTCTTCATCTACTCTAAATTCAACCCCAAATTTCATCCCACCTCTTCCCATCCAACTCCACTGGCCCATCGAACATGCCGAATCGTGGAGGTCCCGTACCAGGCTCGGGAAGACACACCCACTCCCTGATACAACCTGGTACTTCATGTCGACTATGACTCACACAAAGAAGAGCCTGGTGCTCTTGCAACCCCGACACAACAACCTCGCCTTCCTTCTTGACAGGCTTGGGTCCAGCATCAGTGTAGTGCAATTCCATAGTTTGACCGCGACTAAGGAACAGCAAACATTTATCGCGAACAAGGTCGTCCATGCCGCTGAACGCTTCATCAAGAATAACGATGTCGGGATTGCTGATTGTAGCGCGGAGAAATAGGAGGACACGTTGCGCGGAGAAGGATATTTCGCCGAATAGCGTATTGGAAGCCCATTCTATACTGCTTCCTACTTCGCCAGCTCTGTAAAGCGGGTTTAGCTCGGGCTCGAACCAGCGAAGACATGCTTCCACGCGTTGCGTCGCGTCTGCATCCAATCGTGGTTTGGTAATCGGTGTATCACTCCAGGCACTCGCCAATGCCGTGCGAAGCGTAAGTCTCTTTGGGAAAAGCGCATGCACCTCTGGCGATGCATGCCCCATGCGTGACTGGATCTCGAAGATTGTAATTCCTCGGACACCAGGCTCTGGTAGTCTTGAACGCTGGAAGAGTTTAACGGGTGCGGAGTAGGTTTGGGGATGGTCTGAGGTGACGAGGCTGAGTAGTGTTGTCTTTCCTGAGCCGTTTGCTCCGAAGATGCCCCAGCGTTGGCCGCGGTGAACGTTCCAGTGTAGACCTTGCCGAGGGGTGCCATTGATGTCCTGGTGCCAGTCTCCAAGGACAGAATTCTTGCCATATGAGATGCGTACACCCTCCATTTCCACGATGGGCTCGCCGACTGGAACTTGGGTAGTATCGAGCTTCTCGTAGCCATCTCGACTTAATAGGGAAGTCGTTGATCCCCCGGAACAAGATTGGAAGTCACCTTTCTGGGATAGCTGACGGCCCACTTCACGGAGTTCGACTAATGTCGGACTCAACTCTGCATCAGCGGGCCCTGAGTTTTCTGACTCTTCATAGCGTGTCTTCAGATGCTGGAAGACTTCTTCCTTCGGCCCTAATGTCTCTACTTTTCCATCTTCACCTGCGTAGACGATATGCGTAATCCATTCAGGTATGGAATCCTGCGGTCTTAGTGATAGTACAACCCTCGGTGCGTTGGCTTCTGCGAGACGATGCAACATTTTGGAGATGTTCTTCGTCACGATAGGATCCAGACCGACTACATTCAAGTCAGCATCGCTTTTACAAATGCTGCATGCAGGATGCCGAACTTACTGAATGGTGCATCCAAACACAATACCTCCGGCGCTGTAAGTAACGCTTTCCCAATCCTTGCCCTCCGACTTTGCCCATTACTCAACATGCTGACTGGCTTCTCTAAGAACCGTTCAAGTTCCAGATCCTTCATGACTTTGCGCATGACAGCTTCATCTACACTTTTCGCTTTCAGCTCTTCCTCACCAGGGTTCATCGTGATTATGCCAGTCAGATAGCGTTGTACTGTAAAGTCTGTGTCTTCCTTCAAGCTCTCGTAACGTGCGGATAGATATGCGCCGCCAAAGTCTTTGCGTTCCACATCGAAGCCTACATACTCGATTGCTCGCTCAGGATAGCGTAGGCTGGCCTTCTTTGCAACTATCTCTGGTGAGAGCAAGTAGGGGTATGATCGTGCTGTAGGTGGGAAGCATAGCAATTGGCCCCGAAGTATCTGCAGGAATGCGGTCCGAATATTTGATGATGGACTCAGTATTGCCCAATGCTGGTTTGGCGTTGAAGCGGAAGGTAGTGACCAGGTTAGATCAGGAAATAATGGCAGATTGGATGCTACATCTTGGCTTGATGCTGGTTTCGACGATGGATGTTGACGATAGAAGGTACCATTATTGATTTTGACAACGGGTTCAGATAAGAGTCTACGAGACGTGTGTAATCGAGAAACTCTTGATGCTGTAAACAACAGCGTAGGTGTCCTTCGCATCTCGAAGGGTTATGGAGAGTTTGATCGTTCTGCACGACATGGTGAAAACACCTACCATCGAAATGTTGTTTAGCCATCCACGTCGGAGATGTGACTTCCTCCGCGAAGCTAGCAATGACGTCGCCCCACTAGAGCCGAGGTTTGCTCTCGCGTATGCGGTGCCGCACCTGTTACGTTGTACTCCATGCGAGCTACTACACACGTTACAGGAGTTGTGGATTATGTTCTCGGGACTTCAGCCATCTAGGCCAAGGGTATGTTGTTGCTAGAGCGCCATCTGATCTTTCCCATCTGATCAATCACCAGCCTCCACAACAGTCCTCGCTCCCAACCTATGTACACCAGCGACAACGCATTACGCACACTACTCCCCAATCATCGACTCCCCAGCACGTGCAGCCCAGCGTGAACACACCAAGACCGCGTTCGCAAATAGAGGCAATGCCACCATTCGGCCCTCCGCAAACACCAGCGACCTTCTTCACACCGTTATATGACAGCGCAGTCCGACATCCAGTCTTCTTTACACAGAATCTGAAGAAGCCGCCTTTTCCTATACCACAGGCAGCAAGTCAGGGCTATAATCCAGTCGCGGACGGGTACATCCATGAGCAGCGAAAAGCCGAGGCAGCAGGCAAGACAAAGTTATAGCTCTGTGGAAAGCCACGGACAATCTCTCCTACAGACACGCTTAGGGAGCGTCGAAATCTTCTGCAAAGTAAACCTCTCTACACTACTTTATTACATCCAGCCTCCCGTTGCTGCATAACCGGCGTCTTGTCCTAGCTTGATACCGAAATCTGGGGAAGCAACGTCCGTGCGCACTTTTTTGGTCCCACCCCATCATCATCATCCAAACCCAGCAAACCTCCACTCCTCCACTCTACCAGCCGTCCCAATATGGCCGACTCCAAAGCACAGCCTTTTGCGCAGACCCTTCTCGAACGCGCCTTCTCCCCCGACACCGCGGTATCCCATTACAACGAGCGCGTCATCAAACGGCCACTCCCCATCCGCGCAACATCCCCCACACCCTCTGCGCGCGCCGTCCGCCGACAAGCCCTCAACGAGCGCAAGGCCATCACCCGCAAACGCAGCAAAAACAAGCCTCGCCCATTGTCCGCCGCTGAGAAGCGAAAGCTAGGCCTCAACGAAATCCCAAAGGAGCAGCAGAAATATGCAATCTACGAACCGCTGCATAATCTTTGGACGGGATACATGCGCGACATACTCGGTGTGAATGATTCTGAGCACACAGCCCACGTCACACCGAATGCGAGTGGGCAGATCCTCGCGAGTGCGGATATGCATGGCGCAAAAGTCGTTGTGGTGCGGAGTCGTTGCGTGAGTCGAGTGGGGTTGGAAGGTATAGTCGTGCGGGATACAAGATTTACATTCGAGATCATCACGAAGAAGAATGTGGTCAAGGCGATCCCGAAAGAACACTCGATCTTTCGGTTCGAGATAACGTTATCGGCCAAGGAAGGCGAGGAGGAGAAACGGCCTCTGGTCTTTGAGCTCAACGGGGAACAGTTCCAGGCAAGAGCGGCGGATAGGGCGAATCGCAAGTTCAGGATACACTATCAGCCTGATATCTGAAGAGTCTTATGGAAATCAGATCCACGACACAAGACACAAACACGAGAAGCGGAAGGCCACACACCTTTACCCATCAGACGCATGGAATGAAGAATATATTCATTCGATGGGACAGGATCTCCCTGCCTGCTGGCTTCAACTACATACCAGTGACTGCAGTCCAGGCTCTCTCTATCTAGAAGAGCACAAAGTGCAACACACCACGACAAATATCGAATAGTACGAAAAGGCCATGTCTGCAAATGGAAAGGTGGTAACAAGACCATCACTTCGATCGGTGGTACTTGGACCCGATGGGAGCGCGGGTAACCTGCGGCCAGGCCGCCATTTAAGGACAAGCTGGGAGACGAGGCTGGACTAGATGTGGTTCTGTCAATCATCGCTTCCGCAAGTAGAAGCTCCAATTATCAGATACCACTGCCAATATGGTATTGTGTTTCTTTGCGCCGTCAATATTACCCACCAGAGTTTTAGGATTTTGTACGGCGACTGCTTCACACAATATGTAACTTCACTGTCAAGTTAGTATACATAGTGAGGAATTTACGTTGGAAATGTCTGACAGCAAAGTCTTGGGCAGCAGAGTTCTGTTACGCATGCATATACCATGTAACGACTACTTTCACAGTACAGGGGACGAAAACACAGTGAAATAGTTGTTTGAATAAGCCATACTCTTGACAGCCCTCGGTTTCATAAATAAGTCAAAAACGCCACCCCCCGCTCAATGCAATGGTATCACAGTAACAAACGCCCCATGAAATACAAAAACCCATCCACATCATCACCCCTCTTATTCCCACAGAGACCTACACACTAGAAGCTACTCTCCCATGTTGAAAATCCTCTGGCTTGAACTCCCTAAGCTGCGTCTCCTGCGCACAACCCATGGAACTAAGCTCATCCTTCTCCTTGACCGCCCTGCCCTTATCCAGCGCGAGCCCCGTATAAGTCCTCGGGAGATAGCGTCCTGGATGCCACAGCGCAAAAACAACCAGCACAGCCATAATTGGCACCGCGTCAAAAGTCCAGAAACACCATTCATGGCTCTGCAGGTACTTGAGCCCGTAGTCCTGGTCGTGCGGAATCTCCATGGTGCGATATATGGCGCGGAGAGCAATGATGATGGAGGAGACGTTGATGGTGTAGCTTAGTTTGCGCCAGAGTTTCATGTCGCCGAGGTCAAAGGCACGCCAGTTACGGGAGATGTAGAAGTAGCGCATGCTGATCACGGAGAAGGAGAGGAAGCACATCATTTGAGAGGCGAGGCCAAGGATGAGGATGATGCGGCCTGGTAAGGCTTTGCGTTCGGAGAGTTCAATGGAACGTGAGGGGTCTTTGTCTTTGTCGTATTGGCGGCTGATCTGGCTGGCGCCGACGAGTTGGATGACGAAGCTGAAGAGGTCGAAGACGACGAATGTGGGGGTTATCCATTGCGGGAAGCACCATAGGGTTTTGAAGTTTAGGGCATAGGTGGGACATGAGAACCATACTACGCGGCTGAAGGCGGTGTAGCATGCTGCGGCGAGGAAGGATGGTGCGAGGAGAATCATTAGCCAGGCAACCAGGAAAGGGACGTCTTGCTTCTCGTCAAGTGCAGAGACGAGGCGGCAGATGAAGCCAAGTGAAAGCATGACGACGCCGATGATGGCGGTCCAGAAGAACCATGATCGGTGCCGTATGAATTGGTAGCATGAGAAGGTTGATATCAACAAGACGATTACACAGCCAACAATGGCTAGTGCTTCCGAAGGATCGTAAATATAAGGGTTGAGTATGGTACGCACTGTGCACCAGGTCAGCGAGCTTGTACATACAAACAGTCTGAATACGCAAAAGTGAAGAGACGCACTATGTCTAGCAGTTGCTCTTTTAGGCAAGTCCACAGACCTCGCCACGGCTAGAAAAGAGTCCACTGCAATCATTTCGGTGAAAATGCGAGCCGTTCCGCGAGGTGTGACTATTCCTGTCGAGACCACAATGAAGCGGCAGCGTCACTCATGGCCAAAACACAACGTCCACAGCAGGGCCAGCGGCGGGAGAGCATACTACAAGTATGGGCGGAAACGGAAATGGGAAAAGAGCAGCAAAGCCCTCCCAAGGCGTCGTGTTTTACTGTCTCCGCTCCAAGAACTTGGCGCCTTTTGACCTGTCCAACGCTCCGCCGCACCCGTTGACCAAAGGCCAAGACATGGTGCGTGGGCAATCAAACCTCGGAACCGAGATGGCTACCGGGTGCGACTCCCTGTGCTTTGGTCAGTTGCCACACGTGGTTTTGATTGCGTGCGCATTGTTGTGCCCGGTTGAGCTCTTGTGCAACGTAGGTTTTGGCCGTGGGCTGAACCATGAGCCGAATAGCAATGTTACCCAGCGTGTCCTCCCAGCAAAGCAGTCACGTTTTGCGCGGCACGCGCTTGGCACGCGAATTGAGTGCGATCCAATGACGGAGCCCTTGCAGACCAGGCCAGTAGGCAATGGCAGACCGCCGAGTCGGTGCTTACTTGCTGATCAAAGGACTCTCGCTGGGTGCCAGACTTCTCAGGGCCTTGGAGGCATGAAAATGGACAGTCGACTGTCATGTAGCCGGTGCTTGCTACAGGGCGCAGCTCTCTGTGCTGCGATGTAGAACCTTCGAACCATGGTGTTATCAATGTTCTGGTGAGCTGACGTTAAATGGCTGAGAACGGGAGTGTAGCCTGGCCCGTGACTGACTACTGGCCTGGCACGCATTGGCTCCCGAATGATTTGCTGATGCCCAGAATTGGCAGACCAGACATCGACTGCGCTGAGCCACGAGCGGGCGCCGCTTAGCCGGTCGGCCATTCTTGGGAGTGGAGAGTCGTCATCAACGGGAGCTTTGTGGATCCACGCAATTGGCGCGTTGCGCTCTGTGGATTGTTAGCATGTCGCACTTTTGTTTGTTATTGTACAAGTAAGTGTTACGTGTACCATCTCGTAGGTAGAGATGTTCAAACTTGTCCATGATGAACGGCGCCACACACACACACACACACACACACAACGCTGAAAATGAGGGCTGGGCGTCTTGTTGTGTGCAGTGGAGTAAACCAGGCACAAAGTAATATTAGGATATCGAAAGAAGCTGCTTGACTAGGAAAGCACGACCTTGTGCGTCACGTTACGAGCCACTCCCAATAGGAAGGCGTGAATACCTAGTCACACCGATTCAGCGATGTTTCTGCACACCAACTATCTAGGGAAGGCACAGAGCATCCGGAAATTGTGACACCATTCCATGTCCGAAGCTCTACCGGTACGAAGTCCACTTGAGCGAGGCCTCCTTGTTCGGATCGTACGACGTGCCTTGAAGTCCATCGTGCATCCATATCTCCTTACTCATCATCAAACTCGTCGTAGCCACCGTTCTCTTTGCTGCACTTGTTCTCCTTATTCTCGCCCTTCGTTTCACCCTCTTCCTCGTCAAGTCCCATGCCCTTCCTCAACCAGCGCACCTCCTTCGGCTTTCGCTCCATCCACAGCTCATTCGGGAGCCAGGTGAGAAAACTGCACATAGTCTCTCTAACATCGTCAAGGATAGTCAGACCACCGCTGAGATGGAGAACACTAGCGTCCAGCTTCATGCTCAGAAAGCAATCACCAAGCACACTTTGCTCGACCCAGAACTCGTACTCTTTGACGTCAGATGGCCTGTATGGCCTGCCTCGTGGATATTTCTCCGGGTCCTTCGGCAGATCCCACTCGTCGCAGTTTTCGATGACACAAGTCTTACACACGAGCTTGCCCAAAGGCTCGAGTTGTTCGAGCTTAACCGCCCAGTCGCCAGTCTGCTCATAGGCCGTCTTTGTGTTTTCGTCGGGAGGGTGGATAGCGATGATCTCAAGACCGACTTGCTCCTTGCCGATAGCAACAAGAGATTGATCCTCGAGCTTGTCTGCCTGCTCATCATTACCCATGATGAAGACCCCATCTTTGAATTTGACCCTTGCTTCCTCGTTCCGAATGCCGATCATAGCAAGATCGACCCCTTCTGCTTGCAAGTTGGTGGCCCAAGACTGATCGCCGGTATACTGTCCAGCATGAGCACCACCGAATATGGCACTTGCCGACTTGTTAAAGTCTCCAGGTAGTGCGAACCCAGCTGCAACAACCTTTGGCAATTCTTCTTCAGCCAAGTCGCATAGATCACGAGCACGCATGAGGTCTTCGGTGTACTCTGGGCAGACGTTGTGGTATAAGAGATACTTGTAGAAGGAGCGAAGAACTTGGCAAGCGTTTTTTATCGCGTTCGATGTCATACCATAGTGCGCAGGGTACCAGGACGAGCTTTCTTTGTTAGTATCCTAGAGAACATTACAGGGCACAGTGCTGACTTACAGGAAGGCTTTGGCGACGCCATAGAAGTCGACTACCCACTGCTTCGTATCTCCACGATCCCAGGGCACACTGTGGATGGCGAGCGCCTTGGCGATATCCTCCGCATCCATACTGGCCATCTCTTGTCTTGACAAGCCTTGATGCATGCGTTGGCCAGACTCGACTCCACTGAAGCGCATCAGCTTGTGGAAGACATGAGCGTACATCTCATGCATACGCCGCTTCTGCTTGAAGCGCTGGATTGCGATCTCGATGCGCTCGACGAAGGACTTCTCTGGATCATACATTGCCTCCTCCTCCGCAGCTTCTTGAGGTGTGGGCATCGGCTCGGTGTAGGTCTTTTCGAAACCAGACGGCTTCAGCATGTTCTTGCTGATACCCTTGGGATACTCTATCTTCGTCTGAGGCAGGAGCGGAACAGGGAATACAGCTGGCTGGCGGCAGGTGCGCGGATCATGGGCAATACCATCGTCCGCGTCGAAGAAGTCTGGGTCCAAGGCGCATCTTCCCGGCATGGCCATCTTGCGTTTGATCTTCTTGCCATTCTCAACGACTTCGAGAAATGCGCTCTTCCGCAGGGCTGCAACAACGAGCTTCTTCGGCTTGTACGCCCTCATCTTCTTGAAGCCACAGATGAGGCTGATAGACACCGGTATGTTCTCGCGTCCGCCACAACATTTCAGTAGGTGAAGATCAGTGGGCAGGTTTTCGTCGGAAAAGTAGAACTCAACCTTTGCATATCAGTATAGAATCAAGTAGACCAAAGTGGTAAAGAGCGGGGTTTGAATTCGTACCTGACGACGAATGGTCGCGCCATCAGGATGATCCTCTTCGACGGCAGTGAGAGGTGTAGAATCTGAGACCGTGTTGTTGTCACCGTTAGGAGGTCCCATGTCTACCACACCCTGTGTTAGTGTAGTCGCCATGTTTGGGGTATCGTTGATGGTCTGTGTCAGTTCAAGTCATTGCTTAAGTAGGAGATGGTTAGTAGGGAAGATCAGAGGTGATCATGGGTAGGAGATTGTTCAAAGAGGCGTGTAGGCAGGGTCCACAGGTTTGCGTTTGCAGTCAAGTCGTGGTGAGAGCACGCTCCCAAGCAGCAGTCGAGCAGCGGAAGGAGCGCCCAACCTCACTTGAAGAATTTCAAAGATGTATCGGCACATGGCGATAACGGTGCGCAAATGCACCCAGCAGCCTCTTTGATTATGTATGCATGATCGAATATCACCCAAACTTAGAGGTCGGTTTAATGTGAAGGCTTGCGGGTGTGTTTGCAACGAGAGAATTCAGCGATACGAGGTTGGTTGCTTCTCCCATAGCGTGTAAATAGTTATGAGGTTACATGAAGAAAGACTACCCTAACAGTACATGGGAATGATTAATGGTTGAAGTCATGAATGAATGTAGCCGAATCATTGCGCTTCCGTCATGTGGAGGACTTGACTCGTGCCTGAGACCCTGAAACACGGCTGGCGAGGGGTCCAGCCTCTCCATGTGTAGCTGCTTACCGGCTCTCCCCACCAGCTCACGCACTCGTCCTGCCTCTTTCCTGACACTAACCATAATTACCCTCCTGGAGATCCCCAAGAAAACGGCCCGAATCTCCAATCTCTCAATCGTTCCACGACGATGTCGGCGAAGAAATTCGATGCTTCTAAGCTTCAAGCATTTGGAAACGCTGCTGCTGGGCAGTAAGTTCCTCCCGAGGCTGAACATATGTAGGCAGATTTTGGCTAACTTGCTGCACAGCGATGGTGTCCTCAGCGATGAAACCGGTGCAGTTGTTGTGAAGCCGTGCACACCCGCAGAGATATCGTTCTATGAATCCGTTACCGCATCACACCCCGACCTCGTCCCATTCCTTCCTACCTTTATGGGCGAGCTCTCTCTCTCCGCCGACCAAGCTGCCGTAGAAGCCGTCGAGAGCGGGACAATAGAAACTGCAGAGGGAGTCCAGCGTCTACACGGCAAGAAGCTCTCTACAGACATACACATCGTACTTGAAAACATCACAAACGGATTCAAGAAGCCAAATGTACTGGACTTGAAGCTCGGCGCACAACTATGGGACGACGCGGCTAAGCCGGAGAAGAGAGCCAGACTCGATGAAGTGAGCAACAAGACCACCAGCGGAAGCCTCGGCTTCAGGATAGCAGGCATGAGGACATACAAGGGTGCTGAGGTACCCGAGGTACCGGATGATCTTAAGGACTATGTCGAAGCAGACAAGGAAGGTGGATACTGGGTATTTAACAAGATGTATGGGCGAAAGTTTAGTACTGAAGACATCAACGACGGCTTCGTGGCGTACGTCTTCCCAGGCGCAAAGACCGAGGCGGAGCAAGCTCGAGCCAGGGAAGTCCTTGCTTACTTTCTGGGTGAGGTCAAGGACATTATAGAGGTGTTCGAGAAGAAAGAGAGCAGGATGTACAGTGCGAGCATACTGCTGGTGTATGAGGGTGACATTGAAGAGTACGCAAATACCAAGCAAAGACTGCGGTCAGCTCTTCCAGAGGACGATGAGGAAGAGGATGAGGACAATCTGCCCAAACTGGCAGCGGTCAAGATGATTGACTTTGCCCACGCGACTTGGGTGCCTGGACAAGGACCTGACGAGAATGCCCTGCGGGGAATGAGGAGTACGGCGAAGATCCTGAAAGAGCTTCTAGACAAGGCGCAAGATTGATAGAAATGTTGATTATGACTGATGACAGCGATAGCACATAGATTGTAGACGCTAATGTACCATGGCATGCACATACGAACTGAAGGCACATCTCGCTAAGACCCTGCACCACTTTTACCATCTCTCCTTGCCCACCCACCCTCACCCTCTAATTCACCAACCCAGGCACATCCTCCGGCCACCGTCCAAGCACCAACGCATTTCCCCCTACAACCCCGGGCATCGGACTTAACAGCTTAACCTTCCTCTTCCCCTCATCCACATCCGCAACATACACATAACCCCTCACACACGCATCCCTCACAACGGCATGCCTATCTCCCGCTCCCGCCATCGTAACCGCCAACAAACTATCCTGCAACTCGGCCACTGACGGCAAAACCTTCTCATACACCTCCTCTGCCTCCCCACTCCCATATCCATAATCCCCATAATCCCCTCCACTAGAAACAAACCCCGAATCCTCTTTTACACGGTAAATCACCAGGTCGGAGAAGTCAGCCATTTGGGAGGAAGGCGCGAGTGGGAGTGCCTCCCCGGCGCCGAAGAAGTAAGAGCGGATTTGGGAGTGGCGCAGGCTGCGCATGTAGGCTTCTGAGCGATCAACGCAGCCGCCGGATTTGTCGAGGCGGATTACGGAGATGGTGTCGGTTGGGTCGGGGGAGCGGGTGGAGAATTTGCGGGAGAGGTCGGAGTAGAGGCGTTCTGAGCCCAGGGTTATGACGACGTTTACTGGAGAAAGGGGTCTGTTAGTGGTGTGTTTGAGGAGAGGGGGTACGTACTTTTCTAGTGGTGGTGGAGTAGATCGGGAATCAGATGAGGGTGGAGAGTTGGGGGTTGGAAAGGTCGGTGGACATGGGCAGTGTGAAGGTGTACTGGAGCTTGGATAGAAGAGCAGAAATCTCAAGACATCACACGCACCAGAAAACTCGGAAACAATGTGTTCTATGTTGTCGTAGACGCCATTCTTGCCTTGGCTGATGGAGCCTGAGCTATCAATGATGAAGCCTGCTTGCTTGCTCGCCGGGTCTTCCTCCAGTCTACTTGTGACGGCTAGCGCCATGCGTGTTACTAGAGGCTTGAACACTTTGCCTTCCTCTGGGTCTTTGAGACCGTACTGGTATACCAGGGGCTGCTTCACGGGGATTGGACTGGGCCCAGATATTGGACTGCTTCCCCAGCCCTCTTCCACATCTACTATAGAAGAGTATGCTGCGGCGGAAAAGGACCCTGGTATGCTGAGCATACCTTGTCGTGGGTCTAGGTTGATAACCATAGGCTGTCGGCTAGTCTTCACCGCGTACGATGTTAGTATCTTGGCCAATGATGTTTTGCCAGAGTTCTCAGGTCCGACGACCAGTACTCTCGGGCCCATTTCCACGCTGCCACTGGCTACGCTTCGGTCTCTGAGGTTCTCGAGCGCAAAATGTAGATTGGCAACGCTCATCATGGGCGTCTCCTCTGCAACGTAGTCTGATTCGACTTCACCACCAATCTCAAGCCTGCAGCCGTGCCATGTGAAAACGGCGCCCTTTGTGCCTTCGAAAGAGTAGGTGGTAGCGGGTCCAAGCTCGGTTCCGAAGAACTCGGCGGTGCCTGACTGTAGCTTGATGGTAAGAGTCTTACCGAAGGCGACTTCGAAGCGGTACTCGGTGTTGGCAGCAAGATCTTGGGTGCGTATGGCGGACGATGATGGCGCATTGGTGGGTTCGATAGGCTGCGAGGCCAGGTTCAGGCCTGGGAGGGAGATCATGATCGCGTTTCTACGCCCTCTGCGCTTTTATCCTCAAGCGTGAACGGCTGCGCAAGAGGCGGCGAATGTGCGCGATCTTGCAAGCAGATACGTGGTGCTTGAGGTTGCGATTATTGAGGCAGTCGCATGCGACCAGCGCAATCCGATTGGAGGGTTGGTCGATACGGGCAAGTGAAGCCGCACTGTGTTCCTGGGTCGATCGGTGCCGGTGGGCCACAAGTGAGAGGAGGCTACAATGGTAGTTGTGAATGGTGAGAAGCAATAGTCGTGGATGAAGCGTACGGGAAGCTTGAGCCAGGTCCCGCGGGCGCAACGCCCTGTGATTGGCCCGTATCGAGTACTCCATGCCACCTCATCAATTCGTATATGACATCCTATACATCTCCGCTGAGCACTTCAAGGCTCCAGGTGTTCCTGCAGTTCTGAAGTTACGGCGGCCTTTTGTCCTGGAATTATTTGTTCTTGCTGACTCATGGACCTCATCCCTCGCTGAGCATCCGCTTGTTTGTGTCACCGTCGTGCCTTGATCGCGTTGCTGTCCAACGTCCATCTATCCAATTGAGGGGAGTCGTAGACAATGAAGTCTCCAGCAGTGTCTCTGGCGCTCGGCGCCCTTATCTCGTCAAGATGCGTTCTTGCTGGAGTAGATCAAGAGCCTCTAAAGCCCGCTATCGATCCAAACAAATACCGAGCCGCGTGTCCCGATTACAAGCACTATGCCACGCGAGAACAGTGTGTCTCACCTCTCCGATTACCGTGTCCAAGATACTGATCTACTCTCATAGTGCACCATACAGTGACGGGCCCCTTTCGCTACCATTCCAACGACCATCGAAATACTGCCGGACATTCGAGTCACCACTCGTCGAAAAGGTCATCGAGGACCTCAAGGAGAAGATCGTTGACAAAGATCTCGCCCGACTTTTTGAGAACGCGTTCCCAAACACCTTAGACACCACAGTACGATGGCACGTCGACGGCACAGCCAAACACAAACCCTCCAAAAAGCATTGGGACCCCGCTGCTTGGAAAGGCCCCCAAAGCTTCATCGTAACCGGCGACATCAACGCCGAATGGCTGCGCGACTCAACAAACCAACTCGCTCAGTACCAACTCCTCGCCAAAAAGGACAAAGATATCCACCAACTCATCCTCGGCGCCATAAACACCCAGGCAGAATACGTCATCGGTTCCCCCTACTGCAATGCCTTCCAGCCGCCTCCCCCAAGCGGCCTCTTACCTACCTTCCAAGGCGACGGAGACACAGTCCACCCCCTATACGAACAGTCCTTCGTCTTCGAATGCAAATACGAACTCGACTCCCTCGCCCACTTCCTCTCCCTATCCAACCAATTCCACGCACACACCGGCTCCACCGCCTTCCTCAACGCCCGCTGGCTCCGCGCCCTCGACACCCTCCTCTCCGTCATCATCGAACAGTCCAAAGGAACCTTTGACCAGGACTCGGGCACATACAAAGGTAACGAATACCGTTTCCAACGCCAAACCAACCTCGGCACCGAAACCCTCGGTCTCAGCGGCATCGGCAACCCCTTGGCTAGCGGAACAGGCCTCATACGCTCTGCCTTCCGCCCCTCAGACGACGCCACAATCCTCGGCTTCCTCATCCCCGCCAACGCCATGATGGCCGTAGAACTAAAACGTACCTCCACGCTCCTCCATAAAGCCGGTAAAAAGAACATTGCAGCACAAACCAACAACTGGGCTGAAATGATCGAATCCGCCGTCTGGGAACACGGCGTTGTGAATCATAAACTTCACGGCCAAGTCTTTGCCTCTGAAGTCGATGGCTATGGCTCTTCCATCCTCATGGACGATGCCAATCTGCCCTCTCTACTCGCCCTCCCTCTCCTAGGCTTCACAACAACAGACAATGAAATCTACAAGAATACACGCAAAATGATTCTCGCAAAGGCATCGAATCCCTATTTTCTCCAGGGCAGCGAGTTTAGCGGTATAGGGGGCCCGCATGTTGGGCTCGAGAGCGCGTGGCCTATGAGTGTGTTGGTGCAGGCTATGACTAGCAATGATGATGCGGAGATTATGAGGTGTTTGGAGAGTGTGAAGAATGTTAGTCGGTTGGGGGTTGTGCATGAGAGTGTTAATGTGGAGGATGGGAGGAAGTATTCTCGTAAGTTTCTTCACCCTCTTTTTTTTTTAAAAAATCATCATCCTCATCATCATCCTCATCATCATCCTCATCATCATCCTCATCGTTGTTACAAGTTGTTTTGATTCACTTGTTGTTTTGTAGGTGCACGTGGTTGTGCTGACTTTTTGTGACATAGGAAGTTGGTTTGCGTGGGCGAACTCGGTGTTTGCGCAGACGATACTCGATTTGGCGCAGAGGAAACCGCATTTGCTGTTTGGAGAGGGGGCCGAGGCGTATACACTGTAGTTGTAGGGTGTGCGATCAAACTAACTGCCTGGGGATATTCAGTCATTATTGTGTCGTATTGAATCGCAACATCAAGTCATCCACAACAGACTCGCAAAAACAAGCCAGGATCAATCCCATATTATCAATTCACCATCATTTCTCCTTTAGAATTTTTGTTTAATACACCGACGACAATGGGAAATCAAAGCCCAACCCATCCCATCCACCCAACCTCCACCAACATCCCCTTCCTTTTCCTGAACCTCTCCCTCAACCCCCACCAAGCCATTCAATTCACACCAGAACAAAAAGACTACAATGCACACACGCTACGTTCTTTACTTCCTGACCCAAAAAAAGGGATGGGGGGGTATAATATGTATAAAGGGGTATAAACAAAAAACACACACTGAAATGAAGATAAAGGTGGGGTTTGAACTGGAATTACAAAAAAGTATCAACCCAAATTGAGGGGTACTAATACGAGTCGATGAAGGCGGTTGACAAGAAAAAAACAGGTTGGGAGGGGGTATATCGTTTGTGTTTAGTCGTCCGTCGTGTGTGTATGCGAATATGAAGATGAAGAAAGTTTGCTCCTTTCGGAGACAGGTAGAAATTGATGCGCAAAACTTCGCTTGACGCTGACGCATCATAATAGTGCTTAAAACAACATCTGCTGTTGCTGATGAAGTTGCTGTTGCTGCTGCTGCTGTTGATAATGCTCCCTCGCATGCTGCAAATTGGTAAAACTCATTTGACTCCTCAATTTCTCGCTTGTCTTGCGCCGCATAGGCGTCCGCTGATCCGTCGTAATCGTCATCCAATCCTCCCAATCCGTCGCCATTTCAGTGAGTACATTGCCCATGACTTGCGCGCTGGCCATGAGGCCGTGCTGCTCGCCTTCTAGGATGCGGACTTCGCATTTTCGCATGAGTTTGCCGAGCCAGCGGACGTTGGCGACGGGGACGCGCGAGTCTTTGCTGCCGTGGTGGATAACGACGGGGCGGTTGATGTCTTCGTAGCGGAAGCCGATGGTTTGTTTGGTTTCGAGGCAGACGATTAGGTCGGTGGCGGGGTTTGCGTTTGCGGTTGCGCGGTCCCAGATTGCAAAAGTGAGGCGCTCGTCAAAGGCGCGTTGACGTTCACGTTCGGCGAGTGTGAGGGCTTCTTGGAGACGTTTGGTTTCTTCGTAGTTGGGATCGGCGGGGTTGGTCAGCGTTAAGGAGTTGGCATTGGGGAGGACCTGGTCCATTAGCATCATGGACTGTCGGCGGTCGTCTTTCAGGGAGGGTCGCGAAGGTTGTACTACTTGGGGCGTTGTGCTCTTTCGTTTTGTCTTGGGAGCATTTTTGGGCCCCGTGCGTTGAAGACTAGCACTGGTGGCGCTTAGAAATGTGGAGTTTGCGACCTTGAGTAGGGATGGTGGGAGGGCGCGGAGGAAGCGTTGTGATCGTGGGAGTTGTTGCGTTGGGGGAGAATCTTGGCTGATGCCAATGGGTGCCATTTGAGAGGGAGGGATCCAGGGAGCTAGCAAATGTACTCGTCCACGAATATGCTGTGGCATGCGTAACGATGTGGCGAGAGCGTAAATAGCACCTGCCGAATGTGCCAATAGAGAGAATTTGCTAATCTTCAAAGCCTGACAGATTATAAGAACGTCATCTACAACATGTTAGCGTTCACGTCGAATTTCCGAATTTGTCGAATAGCTTACCAGGCCAGCTGAGTGGCGTCCCAGTCGGGTCAACCTGACTCCCTCCAATACCAGGGCGATCTGGTGTAATCAAGCGCAACTTCAGCGTTGTAGCAAGTTGGTCATAAAACGCCATTACAAATCTCGTCAAACCCATGCCAACACAAACAAATATAGCGTAGCCTTCTGGATCACCAACTTCAGAGAATGATATGATCCTCCCTGTCTCTGGATGCCTAATCTTTTGTGATAGTCGTGGCGAACTGAGATAGCTTTGTACATCCAAGTCTATCGAGTCCAGGCTCACTGGTCGATCTTCAACAACTGGGCGTGGTGGGGTTTGCACAACTGTGGCTGAGGCCTTTGCTTCTGTTCGTTCCATTTTGGCATTGTGGGCCTTTTCTGCCTTGACAGGAAGGTCTGGGTGTGACCATCGTTTCTTCGTAAGCGTGCGTTTCCGCTGAAGTTGTAAGCTGTTTGACACGGGCGAACTTGACGCCAGCATCGAGTGATGTCTGCCAGATACATCGGAACTGATCGAGCGAGGGGCTGGCGACAGTCTCCCAAGAGTGACATCGGTCACGCTTGTTGAGTGCTTGTGCTTGGGAAAACTGCCCATGAGCACCGAGTCTGTCGCGGTCCTGCGACCAAGTGCAGATCTGCCACCTACTGCCATTGAGCTCGCGCGTTTGATTACGCTGGGATTGCTCCTAATGGAGGCACTGTCTGCGCTTGCAGGTGGGGAAGTGGCCGTTTGTGATGGCTCGAAAACAGGTGATAATGGCACAGGCTCCTCGAGCCGTTGAATCGCGAGCGCGTAATTAATGGGATATGAAGTCGGTGCATCGCCGTCATTCAGTGTCAGACTCCGGTGTCGAGAGTGGTGCATGCTTCGCGCGGGCAAAACAGGCGGCGGTTCGGAGTAGCGAATGTCACGGGGTTGCACAGGTGGCCCCTTTACGTCTCCCGGCATTGGCGCATCCAGCGCAATCCCTAATACTCTATGCGCCTTTGTAGGATGCTGCATACGCTTCTCTGACGCGCATGATACAGTGGAAGTGGGGGACGCTTCAGGGCTTGGATTCGGTGAAACGCGAGTTGGGTGGGGCGGGGACGCCCCTGTACCTGCATCCACAGGCATCCTTCCGGCTAATATCTCTCTTCGCATCTTCTGTTCTTTGAGCACGCGAATCCTTTGCGCAACTTCGTTTTCTTCCTGCTCCAGCTCCTTCAGAAGGCTCTCCTCCATCGCGGATACTGAGTTCGTCTTCTTCTCCCCCTTGATTGGCGTGATTTCAGCTTCAGCGTGACGGGGTTTTTCGCGTTGCTTTTCAGGCGACTTTCTCCGCTTACTCTTTCGTGAGGGGCTTCCGGAATGTCGGAGCGATGAACCACGATCTGGGATCAGTTCTGCAATAAGGCCTCTCTCTGGTGGGCTCTCCCCCGGCGGGTCGTCAACTAAGTTTATGCGCAATCGGCGGGGGCTGCTGTTGCGACTGGGGTAGCGCTGTGAGAATCTGGTCGACTCTGTTCTGTGCGGTGTCTGCTCCTCTTTTGCGTTTGGCTCTTCTTTGATGGTGTCTTCGTAGGGAAATAGTTGGGGCGCAGCTTTTCGCGAGGGGTCCTGGGACGAAAAGTCGTCGAGGGTGTGGAGAGTGTTGCGCTTTCGTTCTGTTTCCTTTTGGCGGAGCCGTTCGCGCGAGCTCATGTACATCAGACTGCGATGACCCTTGGCGCTCCTCTTGCTTTCGGCCGACGAGCGGGTGCTGCCGCCCGCGATCTGCTTGCCTGCAGGCGCCTCGATGCTGATGGCGCCAAAACTGCTTGCTGAGCGATTCGAGTGGGCCGACTGCAGCGAGCAGGAGCTACCACCGCTGCGCCCAATGTAGCTGCTGAGCGAGTGCGGCTTGTCGCGCTGCTTCTTGGGAGCCGTCAGCGGGGACAGGCCCGAGGGGGGCTTCGAGGTGCGGATGACGGGGGGCTCGCAGGCGTCGTCGGGGTAGAGGTCGTTGTAGTCACGGAGGGAGTGGTAGTGGGCGCCCTGGTCGAGTGAGTGGCCATCGTGGCCGGTGAAGGAAGCGCGCCCCGAGTGCGTGGGGATGCTGGGGCTGGGGGGCAACGAGGGCCTGTCGTCGTAGCCGACCAGCAGGTTCTCGAAGTGGTTGTGGGCGGGGATGGAGATGGCGGACAGCTGGTCGATGAGCGAGGAAATGACCTGGGGCGAGGCGGCCTGGGTGCGGATATAGTTGGGCGTGCGCTTGGCCGGGCGGGCGAGGTCTGGTGTCTGGACGGGCGCGGGCAGCGAGGTGCGGCGGCGCGACTTGGAGCCGTGGTGCGCCGGAGGGGACGCCGTGTCGGGGTCCATCCTCATGGTTGTGTTGCCCGCCCGCGATGTGCCAGATGCTCCCAGGTCATCCAGGGAGCCTCAGGTCACAGGTGCTGCGAGTGGTCGCCTGCAGATGCGCGGCCACCGGTGTGTTTTGGGTGCTGCAGTGCGGGAGATCACTGCATGAGAGGCATGCCGAGTGGTCGGTGTTGCCGTGCAGGAGCTGGGTGGTACAGGGCTGTGGTCACGCCCTCGCGCATAAACAACGCGTCAGGAATTGCGGGATGGTGGTGATGCAGCTGCACTCTCCAGCTCGCGGCGGGCGTCCTTGAAGAGAAGGGGTCTGCCCGTGTTAAATTGCGAATGGCATTCTCAGGCGAATTGCGCCCGCCCACGGCCCTCAGGGATGGGCAGGCCAGAGGCGTTGCTCCCAATCGGGTTAGGATGCGCTCGCCGAGTAGAAAAGGTTTGACCCCTTCTTGGGCATGGTCGTCGCCGGCAGCCTGTGCGACACGCACCCGTTTCGCTCTTGGAGGCACGCTGCCCCCATTCGAGCCGCCTGCTCGTGTCCCTTCATCTCCAGCCATGCACATGCACTGCACAGTGCTCTGTAGCTTTCTGCCCTCAGCTTTGCATTTTCATCGACGCCGTCACACACCCCACAGCTGCAGGTCCCGACAACCATGTCTCGAAGCCCAGGTACAGTACGATGTTCGTTAGCCCGCCACGACTCGTGCCCGCATTGCTACCAACACTCCAAAGGGAGAGAATCTGCATCCTCGCATAACGCCTCATCATCAAACCCTTCGCCAACGTCACGCCAGTGCGCACAAATACAGTGTTTGCACCTCCTCTCGTTCCCGTATGTCAGCCGCTCGTCCCATACAACAAAATATTTAGACTTCCCGTTCGGCTCCATCCGTGCTCAGAGGTCCGCTCGGAGAATAACAACCTAAAGCGCGCCCCGCATCGCCACTCAAACTGACACCCCGGATGCACTGCCGATATATTGGCCCAGGTTCATCCTCGTCATGACGCGCTCCGCTCCTCCAGCGAGCATCATCCCGGGTCAGATCATTGAATGTGGTCTATACAGTACACCACCTGCCGCATCTGGCAATCAATACTAGAGAAGAAGAAACATCCTGTTTGGACACTTGGTTGCGGTCCATGAGCCCTTGCACTCACGTATATTTCACACATGCATCGAGCTCAGCAGGTGGACATGCCGCCTGCATAGTCGTGTGTACTGCCTTGATGGTACATGTGCAGACCAAGATCCCTCTACTATTGCATGGTCAGGAAAATTACAGTTTGCCGTGGTGTTAACTACTCATTCCTATGGAGTAGTACTCTATGACACTCACATTCCGGGCTAGTAATGCATCGGCTGTAATGACAGGTGTCGGCACTGTGAGCATGGCAGCTATTGTGCTGTGGCTAAGCAGTGTTGACCACAACAGTGTACACGGTTCGACTTCGTGACTACGGTGTTGTTGACAGTAAATTAGATAATAGGTCTATAAACGCAACAAAGTGACTAGATGATAAGAAACGGCGGTTGTAGCTATTGTTGGGAAATATCCTCAGGCTCGAATCCAACTTCTGTCAGGTCTTTATAGTTACCGATGGCAATGTGCAGCCACATAAATATGTACGAGAATAGCCTTTCGGGTGCTAGGTTTTAGAAACTTCGTGTTCATTGATAGCCTGATCACGATCTCAACCTACCAGTGATAGACACTTCGAGATTCGGTATCATCTCATAGATGCGTCGCGCAAAATCGTACCGATTCATCGCATTGCTCTTCCGTGATTGCCTCTTTCAGCACATCCCTCTAGTGCTTTTACTCTAGTATTTGTCTATCTTCAATCTCAAAGGCGTGTGAGGCTACCATTCCCGTGAGTTGTCACGCAAAGCTGAACGAGAAGAGACAGACGTCAGCCATACACAAGGCGGACCTTAGGCTATTCGACCGCTGCTGATAGATTCGCTATTGGGGGCGTCTCAGAGAGGCGTTGCGCTGTAAGCACCAATATCCATAAACGGGCATGCTACAGAGGTTGCCGAAAACAAATTGCAATGAGATTCAACTCGTGCAACCAGATAGCAGCGCTATGCACGAGGGCATTACTGTGTTGGCTTGCCTGATGCATATGATATCCCACGTCGCGTGCATAGCCTTGTTACCTGTCATCACAACTGCTTCGATTTGTTTGGCTCAAAAGTTATGCGTATCAGAAGTGTGAAAGAGAAAGCAAACCAGACAAACTCCGTTTGTAGTGCGTTGGAGAATGAGCGGCGTTGACTCCGTGGAATTGACATCTCGCTTAGTTGCACCGCACGCAACCCAGTTCCCTCACCCTCTGACGTCACACCTACAGAATCGCAACATCCACGCAAACAGCAAACATGTACCAAGCTCTTCAACTTTCACGCGATTTAATACTCGCTCTGTCCTCATCGATATCTTCACATGGATTGAAAGGATATCATTGCAAATCATGGCAGCACTACTCACATCTCTCCTCGCACCCATAGCCCTCCCTTTAGGCTCCTTTCTCGCGATCCCCATGCTATCCTCTTGGTCCACAAGCATAAACCTCATCTTCCTCTCCGTAGCTTGGACCACAGTCGCTGCGTCTTACTCTCCTTTACAGCTCGAACTCTTTGCACCCTTTGTGCTGCGCTTATCCCTCTATATAATCCCCTCCCTTATCTTCCTGATCTTCGATATTGGTGTGCCCAGCCTCGCCACCGAGTTCAAATCGCAGGGGAAATGGGGCATCGCTACGAGCCAGCGAGGAGGTAGCAGGATGGTGAAGAGGGTGGTGGCATGGAGTTGTGTCAACGTGTTGATGACGGTGATGGTGCAGGCGGCGGTGGAGTGGGTGGTGACAGATGTGTTGCACATGAGGAGTTTGTTGTTGATCAAAGGGAGTAAATGGGGACTCAATCATTTGCCGAATCCTTGGACCATGATCAAACATGCTTTCATTGGACTGGTGTCGCGGAACGTAAGTTTGCCAATACAGTTGGTTGTGTAGAATGCTGATGAATTGCAAGGTACTGCAATATTACATTCACAACCACCTCTTACACTCGCCTACTGGAGGTGTGTTGTCTGATATGCATCAGTCATGGCATCACAGTATCAGGATCCCGTTCTCTTTCGTCGCCAACTACGATCATCCGGTGTGCCACTTGCTGCACCGTTTTCTGCCTCTATATCTCCCAGCAATTGCATTGCGCATGCACATCCTGACGTACCTCATACTCGTTGCCGTCTTCAGTCTAGAAGAGACATTCGTCTACTCTGGCTACAATGTCTTGCCATCCACCATCATGTTGCGTGGTATGGCGCGACGATGCGATGCACATATGCTGAGTGAGGGTGACGGAAATTTTGGTTGCTTCGGTGTGCTCGACTGGTGTCACGGAACTACACTCGGCAAGGATGTTGTGGACGATCTGAAAGCGGAGATGGAAAAGCATAACGTAGAAGATAAAGCTGGGCGAGCCATTGAGGGCGCAGGAAATGCGGCAAATGGGCTGACAGACAGGCTCGGTGCTAAGGTCAGGAAGGGCAGAGGGAGGAAGTAGTGGATTGCATGCTGATCAGGAGGAAGACGTTAATGGTGTCATACGGTGGTGGAGATGTGTTTGGATTGTGATAGCGTGGCTCCCGGCGTCTTTGATAGTTTGCGCAAATATCCTTGGGTTACTTGTCGGTTGTAACACTATACTTCTCATCAATGGTTGCGATGCGCGGTAGAAAGAGCAAGGCGTTACGGGACGTCGGAATGTAATCGATCTGTCAATTCTAACGCGCGCATCAGTATGTAATTTCCACCCAGTATCAGCTCCGCCAAACGCCCAATTATGACATCACGCAAGCGGGGACCAGACCAAATGTTCACTTTCGGAACCATTTCGGATTCGCTTGCTCGTTACAAGTCTTACTAGAGAACGCAGAGCCGGTACCCTCCATGAAAAAAAAAGTTGGCTGCCGTGCCGCTGCGGTTTGTTCCCTGCTAGTACGGCTACAGTATGCCGAAGTCGTCTTCATTCATCCCATGCACAGAACGCCAAAAGCCCCGTCTTTGACAATACGCTTAGAAGACCATCTGGTGAGGCCTGTCTGAGCTGCGAAGGCTGAAGCTGGCGCCAAGGTAGTCTGCAAGGTGAGCCTCCTTCTTGATGGTAGCCAAGAGAGCCTTGTCGATAGCCTTCTGGTCGGCAACACGGTCCTTGGAGGTCTCCTTCTTCTATTATAGCTGTTAGTCAACGTATCTTGCGAGACTCGTCGCATGCACGTACCTCGGGCTTCTCGCCCTGCTTGAAGAACGAATCCTCACCAGGCTTGTGGGCAGCCTTGTCCTTGGTGAAGTAGCCATCCTCGCTAGCCTTCTCCAAAACCTTCTCATCTACACCCTTGATATCGACCGAGGTGGAAGTGGCGATAACATAGCGGGCGTTCACCCTTCGCAGGGGAACACCGTTAACTTTGAAGGGACCGGTGACGAGGAGGACACCCTGGGGAAGGTGCTTGAGGACAACGACACGCTTGCCGCGGAAGCGACCAGCAAGGAGGATGACGACGGTACCGGGCTGGAGAGATTGACGGGGCTTCGCAGGGTGCTGGGTCTTGCGTGCCTGATGTTACAGTCAGTGAGGGTCCGATTGACACAGCTATGTGCGAGTCGCAGTGCAGAGATCGCGGCAACAGCGATGCAGCAAGCAATCGCCTGCTACACTGCCTGCGTGCCGCATCTCTTGTGTCTTCTTGGTGCGAGCGATCGCAAAGCCAGGACGTACCTTCTTGGGAACAGCGACGTCGTCCGCAGGGTAGTACTTGCTCGCCTTCTGCGAGTGGTGCGGTATCGACCTCTCCCCCTTGGAGAACTTCTGGGTGGTGGGGTTCGTGTCCTCTTTGTTGGCCGCCATTTCGATGTGCTGTTGTCGTTAGTTGCCCTGGAGTTGTTCGATGTTCGATATGAATTTCGAGTGTGCGGCTACGCTTGGTTCACGTGCACGCTAAGCGCACCTTCCGCTTTGCAGAGTAGCGCCAGCTCTGGCGGAAAAAGGTCGGCCCGGCAAACATCACGTAATCCCCGCAGCAGCGCCGCAGCTCGTAGCCTGCACGTATTCGCGATACAATCAGTAGCTCCACCTTCACCCAATCTTGCCGGCATAACATTCCACGACCACTACCATGTCCATTCAACCGCTGATCACCTTTAAGGCGGGTCAGTGCGAGCTGATAGTACGTCTCGGACCCCATAAACTCATTGCAAACTAACATGTGCAGCGCGGCGATGGCACCCAGCAGACTGTAAAGCCAGTGCGAACACCGGGCTATGTGTACCTGTACCAAGGCGAAGATGGTTTGTTACCATTGACAAGACCTATAGCACTCGCTCACAAGCGCAGAATTTGTCCACTTCTGCTGGCGGCCCCGCGACAACTCCCTCGAGGATTCCGAGCTTGATCTCATCATGATCCCTGGCGACGGTGCCTTCGTACCATACACCGGCAAAGACGCGGCTGAAGACTCTGACAATGTCAAATCGCCCACAGACGGCCGTATCTTCGTCCTCAAGTTCAACTCGAGCTCACAGCGCTACCTCTTCTGGTTACAATCAAAGTCGCAGCATCCGCGTGGCGATGCAAGCTGGTTCAGCGAGCGGGACCAGCGGATAGGGCAGATCGTGGATTCATTGCTGAACGGAGAAGAGATTGACGTTCTCGGTGAACTTGCTAGTGTACAGAACCCATCCGCTGGCAATGACGAAGATGAGACAATGGAAGATGCGGATGGTGCAGACCAGTCCAGCAGCCGGAACCGCCACGGCGGCACTGGAGGCGCCGGAGCTGATGCCACGGGGGGCGACATCCGAGACGAAGGAGAAGAGTCGCGCGAAGGTGGTGCTGACGGTGGTCGAGCGTAGGTCATGTTCAATTGTATTTTATACGGCGTCGTGGCGCGGTCGACATCACTGGAGATTGTCTATTTACTTTTAAGCAACCGACCAAGGAGCCACAGAGGTCTCCAAGCAATTGCTTGGCGAGTGAGGCGTTTGAGGGCATGTAACATCAAACACTACGACATCTGGCTGCTCACCACAGCCATGTAACACTACAAAAAATGCGATGTATCTTTTAGCCACGCCACGGCGCTTGTTTCTGCGTTGTTATTCTTTATGGAGAGAATTCGGAGGAAACTTGCTAACGTCTATGTAGAGCGGCTTCTGGGGACGTGTCGGCCATTGTAGCAGACTTCATGAACTCTCTCCAAGGCGGCAACATGAGCAGCGGATCACAGTCACAGCCTCAGGGCGAGGCGTTCACAACGCTGCTCGACCTCCTTTGGCCTTCTCACACCCTTCCTACCGTCAAGAATGGATCCGAGGAGCTCATTGATGCACTATGTGCACAATTGCCAACAACACCATTCCTTCTCGAGGCAGAAGTCGAGGATGTCGACCAGATCGACCCAAACTCTGAGACCGCTCAAATGGCCATTCAGACGCTAGATCAGGAGCAGAAGATCGACGTGCTTGAGCGCATTCTTCGCGCTCCACAGCTGCGAGCCGCGCTCGGAAGCCTGACTGAGGCGTTGAGAACGGGAGCCTTGCCTACTGTCAGTCAAGCATTGAAGATCGACGTTGAGAATGGTGGATTCATGAGGGGTGGCGCGATGCCGTTAGGAGGCGGAGACGCTATCAAGGCCTTCTTGGAAGGCGTCAAAAAGACAGTGGAGAATGAGGACAAGGGCGATGATGATATGGATACGGACTGAGCTTCTGAATCGTCTAGCAGCCAGTCAGCCTTGGGCTTCAAGGAGTTGTCAGGTGTTGTTGCCCTTCAGGTGCCAGATCGTGAGGACCTGAACATGACTTTCACGTATATAATGAAGCATGACATAGACTTTGACCAGCTGCAATATCATAATGTCAAACCAACAACAAAATCATAACCAAGGCTCACGTTGGTGACCCCAATGTATAGTCGCAGATCGTTGATATAGTCGCAACAAATCGGACGTGTTGAGCCCCGGTGTGGCTTCCCCACAAGCCGAGGCAGCAGGTGCGACGGGTGATGGACTGGGGAAGTGGGTCTGCCTTTGAGAGCTTGAATACCGTCGGAGCTCCAACCCTCAAGTCAAGTGCTTGCGCACTCGCTATACAATGTAACATTTTCATGTTGTCTTATACGTCCCTTCGCTTTCTATTCGGTGACGCGTGTTGTGGCCATTAACGCGACGTGACCATCGCATCCTGGTACGAGCTACGCCATCGACCACTCCTATAATCCGTCCGATCCCCTCGCGAACTCCATAATCTCGACCGCCACAATGGCTTCTTCGAAAAAGCGTCGCAATTCGTCGTCGGCGACTTCGCCAACCTCTGAGCAGGCTCCTGATCTCAGCATAACGGCCGATGACAACGTCTTCCTGCACGCAGCTGGTTACAATGAGTCGCCAGATCGGAGTCTCATACAAGGCATGGCGCGGTTCCGCTCTTCGCCCCTCGACTTCATACGTGAGGTTTCGCTACATTTTTCAGGATCAGGATGGCGGTCCTTCGATGACCACATTGGCCAGCCCGAATTCTACCCGGGGTTCAGCGAGGACATGAAGGCGAGGGTATTAAGCAATCCAATGCTTGTCGCAAAGGTGCGCGAGCTGGCAGACAAAAGAGTGGAAGTGGAGAGGAAAGAAGGGCTGTTGGGCGAAGAAGCGCTGCATGGGCTCGGCGTAGACAACAACGATCGGGCGATCAAAAGGAGGGTACAGATTGAGGAATCGCTCATGGAAGTAAGCGAGGGCTGGACGGACAACATGATTTGCAAAATGGAGAGTAAAGGCTTCATTCGAGGTGCATATTACTTCGCTACCCAGCTCCTTACCCGGGCCTATCATCAGGGTGTACACGTCTCTAGTGAAGAAGTGTTGCGACTTCGCGCCATCGCCGAGAAGGCTGCAAAGGACAAGCATTCGATCATATTCCTTCCGTGCCATCGATCACACGTCGACTATGTCTCTTTACAAGTCATTTGCTACCGACTGGGCCTCGCCCTCCCTACGGTAGTAGCTGGCGACAATCTCAACTTCCCGGTAGTGGGATCCTTTCTGCAACATGCTGGCGCAATGTGGATACGAAGGAGTTTTGGAGATGATCAGCTTTACATTACGCTCGTCCAAGCGTATATCGATACTCTTCTGCAAAACGGCTACAACCTCGAGTGCTTCGTAGAAGGAGGCAGAAGTCGCACTGGAAAATTGTTACCACCGAAATTCGGGATCTTGAGCTATATGTTAGACAGCGTTGCAAGCGGGAGAGTGGAAGATGCAATCATATGTCCAGTGTCCACGCAGTACGACAAGGTCATTGAGGTGGAGTAAGTGCTGTCAAGACAGGTACACTTGTATGACATTTGCTAACACGCGATAGCTCATACATCAGCGAACTTCTTGGGCAGCCCAAACCAAAGGAGAATCTCATGGACTTCCTATCAGCTTCATCAGTGTTGTCTTTGAAATTGGGGCGTGTAGACGTTCGCTTTCACGAACCATGGTCATTGCGTACCTTTATCAACCAGCAGCGCGAACGCTTCAGTAAACTTCCGCAGCAGGTAGACTCGAAAGAGGATCGACTTAAACTTCTACGAACGCTCGGATACAAGGTACTCTCTGAGATCAATGATGTCTCTGTAGTGATGCCGACGGCCCTAGTAGGCACGGTCTTACTTACTCTAAGAGGGCGAGGTGTCGGCAAGTCTGAGCTGATCAGGCGAGTCGAATGGCTGAGTGATCGTGTTCGCGCTCAAGGAGGCAGAGTCGCGCACTTTGGGAACCTGCCAACAAGCACTGTCGTAGACCGTGCGCTTGAGGTTTTGGGTCCAGGGCTCGTTGGCCTAGTTCCCGGCCTGCCTGAAGACACATTCTACGCCGTCGACCGGTTTGTATTCAAACTCTTAGTGCACGTCGTGTGCTGACTCTTTCATGTAGATTCCAACTTTCCTTCTACCGCAACATGACCATCCACCTCTTCGTCCTCCAAGCCCTCGTCAGCGCAGCACTATATACCCATGTCAAGCAAGGCGGCGGTCCAGAATACCAGCGCATGTCCTACACAGATCTCCATGCTCAAGTCCACTTCCTCTCCCAACTCTTCCGTGGCGAGTTCATCTTCCCAACTGAAGGTCTAGATCACAACCTCGCCAAAACACTAGAAGGCCTAGAAGCAGACAATGTTATCAAGATTTCACGAACGATCAGCAATGACGGCGAAGAGAAGGTCGATTTTATCGAACTCAGTCCTGAAGAGCGTGGTCAAGGACGGGAGAATTTTGATTTCTACTGCTTCCTCATATGGCCATTTATCGAAGCAGCATGGCTAGGTGCTATGTCGCTGATGATGCTCACACCGCCTCTCACACTCTCGCAAACTTCGGAAACATGGCTCGATTTGAAAAAAGTACAAGATCGTGCGCAACTGTTTGGAAAGACACTGTACCACCAAGGCGACTTGTCATACTACGAGGCCGTTAACAAAGAGACGCTCAAGAACTCGTATACACGCTTTGAGGAAGAGGGTATGATTATCGTGACGAAGAGCAAGGAGAGTAAAGGTGCTAGTTCTATCAAGCTAGCGGAAGAGTGGACGCCAACGCGTGGCACAAAGGGCATTATTGCTGATGGACCGCTGTGGAGGTTTGCAGAGAGGATCAGCTCGAGTAGAAGGGAAGGGAAGAACCGGAGAGATGGGGCGACGGTGCAGACACGGGTGTTGCAGCTGGCTGATGTTGTAGGAGCGGGATTATGGGAGGACGTGGTGCCTGGGGTCAAGACGGTGGAGGAGGAAAGCAAAGGCAAGGGAAGAAGGAAGAGGAAGCCTATGACCAAGTTGTAGGCGTACTTGATCTGTATCTGTAAAGCTGTAAAGGCATGCTTGGTGCATATATTCGTAGTGGTCATCAGGATTGGCGTCCGGTTTACGTTGCGATACACACCCCCGAAACAGACAGCTTCAGAATTTTTGTATTTCCAGATATCAGATGGCTGTTGATTAACAACGCACATTCTTGGGTAGACAAGGTACTACCGCGCACACCCCCACGTCCACAAACCAAAATCCAAGCCACTCGCTCCACATACCATGCTGCTGACCGCATACGCCTCCCATGCAACAAATCGCCACACATCGGCAAAACCTGGCACACCTCAACCTCCCACACGGCACCGAACCAACACACGGAAAGAGTAGTCCAACAGAAGATCCATCTCAAAAAACCTCCCAAAGACTAACCTTGCCATCCTTAGCCCCTGCGACAACCCAATGCTTACTCTGCATCGCCTCCTCCCTCTGTCTCTGTAGTCTACTTAACCCCGTCTCCCTCACAACTCCCACATCCCCACCCACATCCTCACCTACACCTCCTACTCCCTCCGTACCACCTACCTCCCCACCCCCCAACACCTCACTAAACCCCACGGCATAAACACCCTCCTTATGCCACTTCAGCACCGCGACTTCTCTCAGGGTTTTAGCACTGTAAATGCGTATCCTGCTGTCCCAGCCCCCTGTTACGAGGAGTCGGCCGTCGGAGCGGACGCGTAGGGATTGTTGGCCGGAGTGTTTTGTATTTGTGATTTTGTAGGCGGGGAGGATGGGTATTGGGGTTGGAGGGGGTGGTTGTGTGGATTTTGGGAGGGATGGGTTGGAGGAGAGAAGGGAGGAGAGACCGGCGGTTGTTGGTGGACTTTGAGATGTTGAGGAGGGGTTGGGGAGGAGCTTTTTGGAGAAGTTTATGGGTTCTGGCGATGGGAATGGGGATTGAGTTTGTGGGTTTGGAGGGGAGGAGGGCGGGTGGGATGGGTCTGTGCGGTTGTGGTGGGGTTCTGAGGGAGGGTTCGGTGCGGATTTGGTGTCATCCGCTGTGACTGTCGTAGAGGGTTCCTCCGCGTAAGCTTCCTCGTACGGCGTCAGATCTGGGGCGCGATGTGCGGCGATGATAGCGTCGGCCGATGAGGTGAAGTATGTGTCTCCTGCTGGCGAGGCGTCTATTGATAAGATGGGCTGCGTATGCGGTTGGCTTAGGTAGACGAGTTCAGCTACCTCTACTACCGGAGAGTCGTTCGTAGGGGGCAGCCTGAATGCTGCTGTAAGGCCTCCCTCATACCCGACAAGTACTAAGATGTTGTTCGAGGATGTTTGGTGCACGAGCTTCACAGCCATGACCATACCTGCAATCATATGTAAGTCATCGATCTCAGCGGTACCGAATAGATGATTTGCGTCATACTAGAAGGAACGTTGTGGTCAAGTGCCGTGCGTGGGGCTCGCAGGGGGAAAGTAGTGACAATAGGAAACCTGGTATTATGAAGGACTTCAAATGGAGAATGCGCATACCTGTATCTGTGGTTTGCGCCCTAGGCACGACAAACCTCAGCCTCTCCTCTGGAAATTGATACACTTCAACTTTCTTGTCATCTCTGGCCGGTACAGCGATGAGTACAGACTCACTAGGCGGGGACGAGGTTGTAGAATGTTTGATTTTGGCAAGCTGTTTAGGAGTGTGCTTGTGACACATGGAGAAGGCACAGAAATTGAGTGTATTAACAGGGAGGGTATGTAGCAGCCATGGTTTTGGCTGGTCGGCCGATGCTTGTTCTGCTGGTAGAGAGGTGGATAGTATTGCTTCGTCTCCGTGGCGCACCTGCCATATTCTCAGATTGTTGTCACGACCATGCCTAGAAGGGGGTTATGCTGTTAGCCGATGAATACAGCCATGGTAGCGAATGGCGAGTAAGAAGGTATCAACTTGTAGATTGATAGTGATAGGCAGGGATAAGTGAGGATGCGTAATATAGCCCCAGCCAGGCACAAATACATTTTCAAGTTCGAGGACAAGGACATCTAGAGTCGCAATCAAGTACTCACGTGATAATCTTATCGCGTCCCCATTCCGAGGTTCCCAGGATGGCACCCTCGTGAGCCTTCCAGACAGCCAAGGCTCGTTTGGTCTCGACTTTCCAGTAGACTATCCAGCCGTCAGCGTCGCCCGTCAGCAGACGGGTGTTCTGACGGACGAAGCGGACGCTATGTATTTGTGCAACATGTCCACGCAGAATATAGCTGGGCTGAGCTGGCGGAAGCGTGGCGGTCTGGCGCTCAACGGCCATGTGGGAGCTGAGGTTGTATGTAGTGTAAGCTAAGGCGGAGCGAGGTGATCGCCCACGAACGATGTGTGGGGCCCAGAGCGCACGCCAGGCGCTGTCAGAGACGGCCCGACGGTACACAACGATGCTGCAGGCACGATGCGAGACGGCGCCAGACAGCCTGGGGGGAGTATTGAAGTTGTTTCTTTTGTTGCAATCGGGCGCTATGTTTAGTTCAGAGATCGCTGGCTGCACGAATGCGATGCGTAATGACGAGCTGATCTAGTCTGACCTCGGGACGTCTTGTGCGCATCAGCTAGCTACCGACTCGGAATGCTCGTCCCCGGCCAGCTTCGATTTGATGGTGTTGCTTCGCTCGAGGAACACAGAGTAAGCGATTGAAGGCTTGGTGGTGCACACGAGAGGCGTATCAAAGCGATGGGCACACGATGCCGATGGTGTGCAGGGATCTATTCTGGGAGGGAGCTTGATTGCAAAGTCTGGTAAGATTAGACGACCCGCGATGCAGCCAGTCATCATCCCACAGCGGCCTCGAGATGTGATGTGATGCTCAACGGCTCGCTGGCTGGAGCAGAGTAGCACCGCTTGTCTTCCCTCGTGGAAGCTCCGGCAGCTACACATGCGGCGACGAGTCCAGCGACGGCGAGTCGTTCCCGCACAATCTCGCTGCCCCCCTGGGCGCGAAACGCCATCCACGGTCCCGCGGTCGCTTTGGACGAGGCAAAGGCGATGCGCTGGGCTTGGAGGCTCGCTTCAGCAATGATGTTCAGTGCAGCCGCGCCCAACGGGACGGAAGATGCGCTTCCCTCTGGAGTCGCCGAGTCGTGAAGGCAAATCCAAGGCAGGCGTGCGCATCATTGCCGGGCTGGCACGCACTCGACCGTGAGGGAACCTGGAATCGGTCCCCAACCCGCTGTCCTAGCGGCTACCAAGCCCATGCTCTCCCGCGCGCCCTCAGCTCAGCCGCATCTCTTTTCTCGTCTGCCATGTCCGCAGTGCTGGCGACGCTGTGTCCCCCATAAATCTCGCAGCCGGCCGCAGTCCAGACCGCATCTCGTCGTCCTTGTCTACTCCACAGGCGCACGCAGCAGTGGCTCCTCTCCTCAACCGCAACGTCACGCCGCCTCGGTTGCTCGGCCTCGCCTAGACCTGCCCCTCGACATCCTGACAGGGCGATCCAAGGATTCCACCCCGTCGCCCTCGAATCCCCATCCTTCGTCATCGCCTGCAGACGCGCCAGCCCGCTGCTCCGTCTGCAACTGCACCGGGCCTAGCACTCCCCAGCTCTGCGGCCTCGCCGGTCCCGTGTCGCCCTGCAAGACGTCGCGTCCAGAAGACTGCACCCGCCCACTCCATCGCTATCCACCCCGGATGCTAATCTTGCGTGCGCATCCTTCTGATATTACACAACACGGCTGTACTTGATGCCGGTTCTCAATCACACGTGTCGAGTATATCCTTGTGCCCTCCCACGACTCCCATATCTGCAGCCATAACGACACTTTGCGTGCACCGCACATGGATCAGTCCAGCATACAGTGATCTACTACGACCGCGCACCTTCTTCTACACCCACCTCTGCACCTCGAATTGAGAGCAAGGTGCTAGGCTGCTATCCTGACGCGCACACGACTAGCACGACTACCTCAGCACCCGTCGACCCTCGTAGCCCACCACGGTGGAGTCACACAGCCACGACTACACGCCCTTCACCGGGCCCGCCGGTCGCCCACGTCTGGCAAAGCCGTCGAAGAGCCACGACCCCAGACGACCACGTGCGGTGACCGCGTGACGCCATGGCCAACACGATAACCCCTCCACCTCCACAGGATTCGCCAGGTACCCGAATTGTTCCCGTCAAGAAGAGGGACAGCGACGCCGCGCCAGATGGGAAGCCTAAGCGAACACGTACTGGCTGCCTAACCTGCAGAGAGCGTCATCTCAAGTGCGACGAGACGAAACGCACCTGCAACAACTGCTTAAAGTCTCAACGGGAGTGCAATTGGGGCAAGAAGCTCAATTTCCTCGACACCACCTGCGAAAGGAATGCATACTTGATACCCAAGGGGATCGACTATCAGATTGCCTTTCAGGATGAGTCACGGCTCATCGCTGGAGAATATGTTGGTGGACGGGAGATGTACCCGGAAGAAGACCTCGAATCACACTTGTCAATGGGTGGTAATGGCTTTGGCATGGGTCCGCCAGGAGTCTTGGGTCCGTCCGTATCCTCGCGGCAGCATCTCCCATCTATGCAGGGCATAAGCCACGACCAATACCCCCAGGCGGAGCAGAACTACGCCTTTGACCACCAGCGAGCGTCGTCACAGCAGCACACACGTGCCAGTAAGTTGTCTTTCATACTTGGCTCTCGCACTAAACCGCTTGCGTGGTTTCAAATGGTCAAACTCTATGATCTATGGGCTGTTCCGCTGTAGTGCGTGAGCGCTAGGCGACTAAAGCATCTTTCGCTGACCCCCACAGCTTCCAACTACTCCAACCCGACTCCGTCCTCGTATACCATGGAGCAATCAGGAAGCCCGACGCCGCTTCCTACCCGCGATTACCTGAAGAGTCAGGAGGAGGTCTTATATATGCAAGTCTTCGTTGAAGAGATCGGTATATGGATGGATAGCATGGATGCGCACAAGCATTTCTCGCGGCTGTTGCCTTTCCATGCTTTGAATGAGCCTATGCTTCTTCACGCTTTTCTGGCATGTGGTGCCCGACATTTGGCACTTGTCAACCCCAAATACAGTGAGGAGAAGGCCCTTCACTATTACGATGTTGCAACACGCGATCTGCTACATTCGCTTCAGGACCCTGATCGAGACACCGTACTCTGTGCGACCACAGCAGTGATTTTGAATGTGTACGAGATAATGGGTGAACGTGCACTACAACGGATGAATCATATCGCGGGCGCTCGCGCTTTGATCAAAGAATGTCGCTGGAATGCTAGAGCCACGGGAATCGGAGCGGCGTGTTTTTGGCTCAACGTTGGCATGGAGATTCTGAGCTGCCTGCACTTCAACTGGCAAGTCGCATGGGACCCTGACGACTGGGGTATTGAAATGGACTTTACTCCAGAGACCGAGTCTGGTAAAGAAGAGGTATGGACACATCGAATTTTGTATGTTGTAGCTAGAATATGCAACTTCCGCGCCTCGATACCACGGAATCCGGACCATGCTAGGCAGACCCTGCAGGACAGACACAGCGAGTGGCTTCGCTTAAAAGAGATGACGGACAGATGGAACGAAAACGTACCTAGGACGATGCATCCCATGGCATATCTGTACCCTGGCCAGACCATTTCAGGATCTGCATTCCCTGAAGTTTGGCTGATCAAAAGAGCATCAATAATAGCACGCCTATTCTACCACACATCACTTGTCTTACTGGCGCAGATCAACCCCATACAAGGGCCAAATGAGCCGGAGATGTGGAACATGCTCGAGCAGAACTCAAAGTTCATCTGTGGTATTAGTGCGCACGTCAAGGATCGTGGTGTCGCAAGTGTGGCGCTGCGGTCGCTCGCCATTGCTGGTGAATGCCTCACTGATCGGCGAGAGCAAGAAGAAGTCCTACAGATCTTCGACAAGATACGGCAAGAAACTGGCTGGCGAGTTGGCTTCGTCAACACCGAGCTCAAGCAAAAATGGGGTTGGGACACACCACAGGGCCAAGAACAGCAACAACAGCAAGCTCAACAGCAGCAACAACAGCAGCAACAGCAAAGACAGCAGCAACAGCAACAGCAGCAACAATCGCAAGACCAGCAACAGCAGTTGAATGGCCACATGCAAGACAACAACATCATGTTCCAACAGCAACCATCCATGGTCTCACAACAGATGGCGCAGGTCACAATGCCACCCTCACAGCCCGTTGCCGTAAGACGACCAACCGGCTTCGGTAATCCTCTCCTTGTCGCCGATTTCAGTATGCCTCAACATCCGTACCAGACACATTACGTGCCTGCGAATGCCGTCCAGCAGCACCAACAATCCGCGACTTTACTCCAACCGCCTATGAACAGTGTAAATGGCTACAGCGCGCACAGCTTCTACTGATCCATAAAGGCCATCTATTTGGCAATTCTACTTCGCCATTGTATTACCGCAGTCTCACTGTTTCCATTCATCCTTCCGAGCTCTCTACGATCATCTTGGGGAAATAATGTCCCAGCTATCGCAAAAGCATATACTGTACCTCTTTTCCTTCTCCAGATTTCTTTCCCCCCAAAAGGTCTTTGCATACGTCTTTTCTTGGCCATTTGAGGCGATTTCTCGCGGCAGATATAATGATGTTATGACAGTTTCGTTTGCGTATTGTGTTACAAGGGCCGGCCAGCTATATATACCCGCTGTCTTTTCCTTGTTTTTGTAGAAATATATACCCCTCCTCATGGGATGAGCTGGGCTGGAAATAATATTTTGCACTCTTTTTTTTTCCTGTGTGTGCTGGTTTGCTTGTGTGTACTACGGCCAAGTTCGTGTGAAAAAGCGGTGGATCTGCTGGGTATTTCGCGATTGCCTGGGTCTTGCATTGGCGGGGCCGGAGGGTAGTAATGCAATGATCGGTTGGAATAGCTGGAATACGCAGATGCCAATGATTCGGAACAGTTGTCGTCCGCTTGGGCATGCACTGTGTTCTTGTGCCAGTGGAAGGAAGTGCTTGCGTTGTGTGCTATTGATACCAGTGAAGGAGACAGACAATTCGAAAAAGTAAGTAACTGCACCGTTACGAGTGATCCAATTGACTAATTCTTGCTAAATTCACTAGCGATAGAAGAACGAGGCATTAAGATTGATAGCCCAACGGGTATGATGAGTCGAGTACATATGTGCGCAAAACAGGACCAGTATCAAGCACGATGTTCAGAAACCGTACGTTAATGTAATAGTACCAACTAGGTGAGCGGACATCTAGCACATGACTTCACAGATCCCATGGGTGAGTAGACGGGTCGCGCATGTACGTATGTGGAATGAAGCGACTGTACCGGCTGCTAACGCGGTAGTATACTGGTAGTTGTGAGGGAGAAGCGCGAGCATTAGGTGTCTGGAAGGGACGACGACGATATCTGGGTAAGGGTAAAGTTTGGTGTTAATCTCAAAGAGTCAAGTTATTGGTCCCGCGGGACGCTAACCTAAACAAGCATTAAGTATTGCCGCTTTTGGTACATTACATAACCATGGTAGCGTTGAGGCAAGAGACGAGGCGGTGGAAGATGATTCCCCGAAAGCTATCTGGGCCTTTGCACCTTGACTTTGTCTCTCACATACTCTGCAACTACACTGCTTCGGAGTCACCCCTCTTTCATTTGCACATTATTCTCCCAAGTTGCATACTATTCTTAAGACTGCACACCGGCGACCACAGCTGGCAAGGATCACGCTTCCACACCCATCAGCAACAACGAGGAAGAATTCCCGAGGCCGGGGAAGTTCCTAGCAACCCAGATAGTCAAGGCGAGGTAAGTACTCGTGCATGCCATGGTATTGTATTGTGCTGATATGAAAACAGTGCCATTGAGACTCGCAGTCAATCAGGTACATCGCGTCCAAGACTCCATACATCACGAAAACTGACTGCTACTTATAGTCTGACCATGTCACATCAAAATCCACCAAATCCGCCTCCAGTAATGAGAGGAACCGACGACGAGGGCAAAGGCATTGGTGGCAGCGGTGGCGGCTTTCGTGATGGGGGTCACCATAGATAATCGAAAGATCTCTGTTGTACTTGCGATGAGTATCTGCAGGTTGCCGAGTTCCCGGATTTGAATGCGCAACGAAGCCGGCTTAGTTACGTGTTGAGGAAATCGAAACAATAGGCCTTCATACCAAGAATCGGAATCTTTTGCAATGGAGGCAATTGCTTGTTGGCGTGACCTTGTTCATTATTTCCTCGATTACCGTCGATGTCTGGTTCTTCAGTGAGGGAACTTCGGGCAGCCCGCTGGTTTGTTCCACTTTGTTGTTCGCCTCTGGAGTCTAGGATCAGGTTAACCATTTCCCGGCCGGCTCGAGCGGGACCAGCTGTCTTCCATCACATCGGCCCCCCAAAGAGAGTACTCCTAGAAGATTTTCTACCGAAAATAGGGTTGCATACTCAAGGCAGCCTTCGAACAGCCTGTATCATCTCTTCGAACAAAACCAGCTCAGCTCCAACGTCTCTTGAGTCTACATACCATAAGTCTCGACAGGTGCGGAAACAGGTTGAGACACCATGACCGTTGTGTTGGGCGTTAACTTCGACATTGACTAAGTTGCCTCTTCTTGCTTGCTCGAGCAGCAACTGCCAGATGCGAGGATGCGACCCCCACACTGCGGCATGAACAATAGTGTGTCCGGGCCCTCTAGCTATGTCGAGTTGCGCACCTTTCTGGACCAGACAAGTGAAGGCAGCTTCATTCCAACACAGAAGCGCAGTCATAGCTGGTGTGTCCCCATCTCCATCGACAGCATCGATATGCGACCCTTGTCTTAGCAAGTATTCGATGGTCTCAGTGGATCCTCGATTGGCGCCGTTGTGCAAAGGTGTGGCACGCGAGTGTGAGAATGCGTTGGGGTCTGCTCCTGCATCTATGAGGATTTTCACAATGTCGGTTCCAGTTACGGCATCGTCACTTGCATGGTGGATTGGCTGGTAGCCCTGAGAGGTCGCAATATCCAACGATGCCTTGGCTTGGATGAGTCGGTGCACTACGTTGAGATGTCCGGCTTTACAAGCCTTCGCTAATGGTGTCCAGGATTGCGAATCGGCCTGATCGATAGCGGCACCGTACTCCAGCAGTAGATTTACTTGGTCAAGATCACCTCGCCATGCAGCCCATAACAAGGGCGTCCTTCCGTTGATATCTGGCTCGTCGATATTACCGGGAGCGTACTTCAAGACCATTACAAGACAGAGGCTTTGATTCTGGAGTGCATCCTGGAGTACAGCAAGATGCAGAAGTGTAAAACACTGCATCTCGAGATATTCACTGCGGTTGAAGAGCTCCGATGTAGTTGTTGGTGTCCCACTGGGATTTCGATCAAGTCGACTTCCACTAAGCAATCGATCAATGCCAGGCTGCATGGCCATGCTGTCTTCAAGTCAGCAAAGCGTTCGCTTTGTTTCGTGTCAGCAACTTACGTTCCCGTTTGATCACGAAAGCAAGGATCAGCGTTCCGTGAAAGTAATAGCGAGCATATGTCAGCTTGACCTTTGATCGACGCGTACTAACAGGTGTCATTACAATTCCTTATGGGCCACCATCATCCACTGGAGCACACACCTTCAGAAGAGACATTCCCTTCGTAGAGACATCATAGATCGATGTCTCGTGCTGGTCTAACATGACCTTGAGTTATGAGGCTTTGCCGAGCTCTATGACACTCCAGACAACGGCACTGCTGGGTATATTCTGGGAAGACACAAACGGATCGATTTTATCATACCGCGGATGGGCTCGGCATGGATATATACACTCAAGGCCTGCACAGGGAGCCAAAACGGTGCGGCCCACGAGATCTCGAGCCGTGCCGGTCCGCCTTTTCGACAGTGCTTTTTGTCGCATGCCTGTCGTCTGAGCAAGATGGAGCCAGTGCCTCGAATTGCCATACGCCCAACAATTTGTACCATCAACCACGGTATGTCGGTGTGGGTACTAGTGTGACATCGACATGGACAGAAGCTTTCGCAGTCTCCGATTGAGGGTTGATCCACGGCGTTCGCGACGAGATCGATCGGCGGCCCGGTCAGACTGGACTTTGCCGATTGGAACGATGCACATGAAGATCTCCGGCTGACAACTCCGCAATCTGGCACGCGATGGAGTGGAGCTGTTCCGACATGTAGCGAGACGTTGTCGTCATGTTCGGGGGGGTCAGAACGAGTAAGCGCGGGATCCGAGTTAAGCGTAGTTTCCGTCGCTGTGATGGGTCCCTGCATTCCTTGTAGGGTATTCAGCGATGCACTCAGAAGATGGGTCAAGGTTACGAGTTGTGTTGTCAAATGTAGGAGCTGAGGCTTTCGACGCAGCCACTTTCTCTTCGACAGTTTCTGCCTAGAGAAGGGTGTGCCCTTTCTTTTGACATCTTGAACAACCACATCAAGCTCCGCGAACACTTCTGCTGTTTTTTGAGCGAAACTTTCGACGGCCGTGAGATAGCCTTGGACCCTGGCCGGGCATTGGGTGCCATCTTTGATGCGATCAAGCGCCAGAGCCGCCCCTGACAGATATATGTATACACCTTTGATCTAGTAGGTCGTTAGTATGAAACATGCGGAAGTTGATAACTCCATCCTGCCTGGTCGCAAAGACTCTCATATTCGCGGTCGCGATGGTGGAGATCCCAAATCTTCTCCAAGCCTTGTAAGGTTTTTCCGGAGGCTGTCAAGATCGCAAGCGTACCGGACACTATCGACAGAGGATCCATCATAAGCTCTCACATGGAAGCACACTAAACTTTGGAAGCAGGGTGAATAGAGGTAAGATGGTTCAAAGAGAAGCGCTTGAGTTCATCTGCCATGCTGACCAGGCTGGACCGGTGATAACACAGCGCATCATCAAAGGAACTGCGCCTGGACTACAGTATGCAACTGCAGGCAGGGTATGTCTTAACGAGGTTGGAAATCATGTGCTATTGGTAGAGCTCAGGATAGGCTGAAGCTCACGTAACATCACACCCCGTAAGATATGGAGAATCGGTGCCACAAGATAGAAAGATAGCGTCCCATAGATGCTATCTCAAGACACAGGCTATGCGTACAATGCACACATGCGTGGTATGAACGACCACCAGGTTTTGGAGGAAATTAACGGAGAAATGGATAGCGACATCCAAGCCTTGCTTACAAATAGGAAGAATCAAGGAAACATCGACTGTATTCAAAACTCGTTTGCAAAGAACAAACATCGTCAAGAGACCATGCAAGAACTCGCCAAACACCCATCCTTCCTTCCATCTCAAGAAGACGTCCTAAACCCATTCCACGCCTGAGGCCCCTTAAGCTCATTATAACACTGCGACTGCCCCGAATAGAATAATCATTTGTCACTGTACACGACGAAAACGCAATCGAAAACGAGCCGGCGGCAGAGAATCCGGCGCCAGTGAAGGATCCAAAACGCACGTTGACCAGAAGCGCAGCAAGCCGCCGGCACTGACATGGCACTGACAGGTCACGTCGAAGACATTGCCTTGGATGCCGCCAATATACTTGTAGTAGTAAGCCGCACAACAATCTGTCATTTCCTGTGACGACTCAGATGTTCACATTTTGTTCCCCATAGCCACCGCGCTCTGCAGCCAAAAAAGGACGCGCAAACAATTACCAACTCTACAGTCCCCAACACCACAGACATTACACGAGCAATGTAACCTCAGCAGGACGCTCGATGTGTGTCGAACCCAGCAACACCACACATTCCCGTATCCCCAACGCTCAAAACTCCCGCACTGTGTAGTCAAAACTATCCACTAGCCGACGTAGCCAACCCATAGTCAGACCGTCAGACGATTCTGAAAGTTATGACTAAACTACCCAAGAAAGTTACGAGATTCTCGCTCTTCCGCCCATGAGCGAAGAAAGCTCTCACCTCCTAGTGTTTCCACATACATGGCTTAGCCTCCGATTTCTCAAAGAATCCACCCGAACAAATTTTTTCGATACGAAAAGTAGCGGATAGTATGCAGGCTGGCTATAGTTTTACACGTCATTTCGATAGTTGTACTGTAATTGTTTTTTTTTCAAAAGTCCTATATACCATTCAATCAACGCTCAAAAAACATGGGAGATAAGGCGCCTAACACCAATCTATTGTGCGGCACTCTGTTGTGTACCTCTGATACCTGAAGCAGCACCTCTATGCAACTAGTCATGTCACACACGCCCGTGTGTCTATGTACTCAATTCCCTCCGCTAACCGCTACCGCGTAAACAATGACTTCGAAATGTACTCGTTTGCATGATAGGAGCAGGTTCTGAATTTCCTTGAGTTCGTGGGATGTTGGGATACGTTGGCTTAGAGTGAAATCGGAGGACGTCACATTGGTAGAATCACTTAAGGCTTCCATCCTCGAGGTGGGAAGCAAGTTATTGATGGTGTACTCGTAGATTTTGATTCGTAGTTCTCCAAGCAAATGAGGAAGAGCAAAGGCATTTTGAACGTGTCGTCGAATTGGGTATGGTAAGGTTGCAGTTGGAGTGCGGTTGAGTGTGCTATCAGTTGCGTGGGAAAGAGCAGAAATCAAAGGCTCTGTATTGTATGATCAACAGACAGAGAAACGAAGTTCGACCTGTCAGACTAAACCCGGCGAATTCGCTAGTCAGTCACCGCAGGCCTCGTCACCAGGGGTGAGTTGGTAACCAATTGTCAAATCCCATCGCATCACCCTCTGCCCTGGATCTTTGCATGACTGTCGCTGCTCGCTCTTTGTAGTCCGGATCTCGTCTGTCAATAACCCAACCAACATTCTCTTCAATGACACTCTGTCGAAACGGGCAATCCCAACCCCCGTAGAGAAAGTCATTGATCTCTTCGTGCACCATGCGACATCTACGAGAGAAGTATTCTTTGCTACTACTCGGCTCGATCCAAGTATAGTTAGGTTGACTAATGGATGCATCATGTTCATGCTGGGTATAGTAGTCTCGTAATATGTGGAACATGTGTTCTGGGTTTGCGCTTTCGACCATCGAGTTGGCGTCGTCATCAGGACAGAGGACTATGTCCTCTAGCGTAATTTGGTGCGCTTTGGTCATCTGACGCAAATGGTCGGTCAAGTATGGTTCCACGGCCAAGAAATTTCGAAGTGCAAATATCCTCAATTGAGCTGGTAGATGTGGTGGGAGGATTGTCTCCCTCGAGTACACGGCCATCAAGGTACCACCACATCTGAGATCGAGATGAGTGAGATGTCGTAGCTCAACAAGAGCAGTCTTGATGTAATGGTTCGCAAAGCCCGTGAAGAATCGCCTGTCGTTGAGCTCTGGAGTTTCGGATATGACGGTTTGAAGTCGTCGGAGGGTATTGTTGCGAAAGAGCTGTATAGTCCGTTCAAGTTCTTCGTTAGGCTGTATAAAGAGTTTTTGACTGATTCCAATAGGTTCATTCCCAGCATCAATAATGAATTCTTCGATATTGGCTTTCGTCTGGGAAAGTAGTGCTGACGTAATAATGGTATAGCCTCGCCAATCGTTGGGTGGACTATTGTAACGGCGTGTAGATAAGGTTCCTATCCCATGCTCTTCCTCCGCACTGTTTGAATATGGGCGATCACCAAGCCACGGCCAGACCGTTGGTTTGCGGAACCCTGTGGGCAAAGATCGAATGGAAGGTGTGTCATAGCGGGGTAAAAAATGCCATGGTCGCCAAACCTCACTTGTCAAAGTAATCCTCCTAACGTTTGAGAGACTCTGTAAAGCCTGGTTCAGAGCGACAACGTCCACTCCTCGCTTCATCATATCCTGCTCTTCCTGGTACAACCTGCTATATAAGACGTAGCTGTCATCAATGCTCATCATAAGTGCATTTCTAGCCAGAGCCATTCGGGAGAAACGGTCGTTATATCGTAATAAGATGTTCTTTGCGGAGTCGCTTAGACGCCCGTCCTGGTGAAAGAAGTCTTCTCGTTCCAGTGGCTCATAGTCCAGATCGCTGTGTGTGTGTCCTTGAGTGGACGATTCCAGACGATCCTCGATTGTTCTCGTCCATTGCAAGTCATCAGCGTCTATTGATCGTCGGAAGCTTTCCAGATTCGGGTACTCGTCGAGCTGTGCATCGTCCCACACTATTTCTCGGACGCGGTTGCCGTGTCGTGGATGCTGCAGAACCCATTGCAAACAATCCAAATTCGCGCGATTGGGTGAGATGTACACGCGATCGATCCGAAGATCCACATTGTTCGCAAGATGCTGATTCGCCAACCGGAGTCTCTTGATGTCCAATTTCGAAAGGTCTTCGCATATCAGTGACAACAACTCAGAAGGTAGATCCAGTAAAGTTTTTCTGTTTGCTCGTCCACGAACGCTGCTTGAAGCAAATGCTTCTGGAAACTCGTCGCCGAACAGGTCCTCCATCAAACTCAGGGAGGGAACATTGCTGGCGGTTGAAGCTGAAACGGTGGACACACGGCGCTTAGACACCCCCGCACGGGTAGTCAAACTTGGTTTGCGACGATGAGATCGTGCGGGCCTGATTTGGAGGTTCGAAAACATGTAGATGGCGTCCTTGTGGATATTTCCAGCGTACTGTGCAGTGTGGAAGGATGCTAGATATTTAACAATTGCATTATACGTGGGGGCTAAAAGTCGGTGGGCCAGAAGGCTGGAAGGACATGCAGACGTTCGACAAAGTAAGGGCCATCAAGGGCTATGTTGGATATATAGGAGGCTCAACGATACACCGCGACTGAAATTCGAATAATGTCTGCAGCATATTGTCAAAGGAAAGAGAATGTGCTAGGTGTTGATGAAACAGGATCAAACTACAGGCGACTTATGCGAGGCTACCCCTCGTCACCCTAGGCGAAATTCGCGGGCGAAAATGGCAAGCTGCACACAGGCCACGTGAGACGCAACAATCCTAGGACAGGAAGCATGACGCAGTGGAGACAGTTGGCTTCGATGTCTTATGCTACTGTCGTGGATTTTTCGAGTATTTTACGTTCTGAAGTGCAAAGGAGTACTCATCCATCATCATCTGGTGGGCGGCACCACCCACAAACCTCACGGCAGCTCCCAGCAACCTCACAACTTCACAATCACGGGTCAAGACAGGTTGGACCGATGTTCCATTATCGCATCAGATGCTTTCCAGCAACCCGAACTTCCATCAGTAATATGTAAGCATATCTGTTGCTATCGCACCTAGCAAGCACCCCACGAGAACCTAGACGATGCGCATCCATCGCGGGACGACCGCAGCCAGTACACCGCTCACCGTTTCAGGCTTGCCTTGCACTAGTCATGCAGTCCGCGTGGACACACTCGCTCTTCCCATATCGATATGAAGATTGACCAGCACCCGAGTGCATATCCATACCCCTCATAGCAATGCTGAAGCATAGCATATGACCGAAGCCGTGTTTGAAGTCGAAGTCAGGGAAGAAGCGAGTCGTTCATCTAGCCCTCCTCCTCCTCCACCTTCTTATTCTTCTTCTTCTTGCCGCCGGAGCCACCAGACATGCCTGATGTTGGCTGGCTCGACTGATGCACGATGAAGCGCGTGTAGCACTCTTCTCGGTCCCACTCGAAGCCGGCCAGGTAGGGCTTCTCGAACTCATCGTCTTGCTGAGCAACTGTTAGTATTATTCTCAAGAACAGGTGCAGCAAAGGACGAAATTGACCAAGAGTAGCCAGGAAGCTCTATCTCGACCGTGGTGAGGAAATCGGGTGTACGTACACGCTTCTTGAACTGTTTGTGGATGGCATCTAGCGCATCCTTGATGGTGACACCTTTGAGGTTGCGAGCGGTGACTTCAAGTCCGAGCGGAAAGTGCAGGGCAATCGATTTGAGTTTGGGATTGGTGAGTGGTAGCTTAAGGACAGCGGGGTCCTCAACGGTTGTGGGTGACTTGTTGAGCTTCCTAGGGCCATAGGGTTAACATCTCTTTGTCTCCAAAATGGGTTCCGGGATGAGCCGATCACAACGAGGGCCCGAGAACGAGAGAGGAAGACAGGCGGCATGTTCACGTACCATCCAAGCTTCTGTGTCTCAAGAGAGATCTCAATGTCCTTGTTCTCCTTCTCTGTCGGGCTGTCAGTCTCACCTACCCCTCACGCACAGCCCCTCACTTGGATCCAATCAGCAGGAACACTCACCTAGATCTTCGATGCGGTAAACATCAGCAGCCATGGAACTGGCTCTACGGTGACCCTTCTTGGCGGCTCCATCCTTGTTCTCCTCAACGAGCGAGTCGACCTTCTGGAGGGTGTTTTCTGTTGCGGCTGCCATGGTAGTGGAGTGGCAGGGAGAACAGCTGGGCTGGATGAAGTTGAAGTTGAAGCTGGTGAGGGGATACGAGCAATCAAAGAGCTGTAGAAGCTGAGCTGTTGGTACGTGAAGCTGAGGGCAAGGTGCAGTGATCAGGATCTGCCGAGGGCATGAGAAAGGAGGAAGACGAAGGGAGGGCGGGCGTGCTTATGAGGCATCGACGGAAGCACAGGGTCCTCCGCAAGTCACTTGATGTGCACACCACCATCGGGAGCCAATCAAGTGGCGCCGCCATGGGTGGTGAGAGTGCGGGGAAATTGCGGGGGAAGCTGGAAACGCCAACACGCGTGCCTGGCGGGACAGCAATGTGCTGCGGCACCTCACCAGGAAGCGTACAAAAGCTAGCCATTGAGCCTCTGGGGCATTCTCGAGATCAATTGAGCCTCATCGCTCACGATGCCTGTTGCTGTGGCCATCTGATTCGAGTCCGTGTGGTGGACTGATCACGCGACACTACGTCACTGGTCAGTCCACAGGAATGGAACGCGCGATCCAAGTGCATCGCTGCAGCTTCGGAGCTTATCACGACCGACGTCTGATGCATCCGTCCAGAGTCTCCACTCGGCTGCTGCATGGCCCAATGCAAGACGCGTATGGCAAAGGCGGCGTCGTGCCCACAGATTGCGCAAGATAGCGACATGTCACGAGTGAGGGGACCATGCCGCCGTCGGCCCCTCGTCAACAACAGGCTAAACATGTAGTGCGACGTGGACGAGCTATGAGATATATTATGCCTACAGCAAACGAGTCGAGTGGGCACTATGAATGACCAACAATCTTCACGGGCTCGTACAGCTCCTCGAGATGCTCCTCCTCTTCCTCTGTCAAGGTCTTGCCCCTAGCCTCCAGCGCCTCGTCCATCCTGTCTGCACTCGAGAAGCCAATGATCGGGCTCGCGACGCGCTTGTTGATCCAAGCAAGAGCAACATGGCTCATTTTCCAGCCATGCTTCTTCGCGATTTCTTCGACGCGGCCGATGATCTTTTTGTCGATCTCGGTAGTACCTGAAGTCTGTTGGCCGGCCTTTTGCTCGCCCTCTGAACGTGTTGTGCTGCCAAAGGCCGAAGGTGGACGAGCGAGGTGGCCGCGACATAGAGGTGCCCACTGCGGTCATGTCAGTCATGAGGATCCTAGTGTGTCTAGTCAACAGCAACCTACCGGGATAAGACCAACACCCGTATCGTTACAGAATCGGTTCATCTCCCGCTCCTCCTCGCGGTAGAGTAAGTTGTAGTGGTTCTGCATGCTGATGAATTTCGTCCATCCACGTTTCTCGGCAGTGAATTGCATCTGCGCAAACTGCACAGCCCACATTGAACTTGCGCCAATGTACCTGACCTTCCCACTCTTGACCAGATCATGCAGTGCCTCCATCGTCTCCTCCAGTGGCGTACGTGGGTCAAATCGATGAATTTGCAAGAGGTCGATGTAGTCCATGTCCAAACGCTTTAGCGAAGCGTTGACTGCATTGAAAATGGCCTGACGTGATAGACCGCCATGGTTCGTGTAGTCCTTTAGTTGCGGCATTTCATTCGCATAACTGATTGTCCTCAGCCCTGGATCCTCCCCCACGTATCCATAGCACTTGGTCAGAATGACAAGCTTTTCGCGAGGCAGGTTGTACTTCTTAATTGCTTTACCAACGAGCTCTTCAGAGACACCGTTAGAGTATACATTGGCTACAAGATTATGTCAGTGAGCTGATCAAAATGGTATACTACCTGCTGAGGCGTAGCATGTGGAACGGACCGGTATCCCAGGTTGTCAATCCGCGATCCCACGCAGCCTTCAACAGGGGAAGTGACTCTTCTTCGTCAATGACCCAAGGTTGCCACTTCGACGACCCAATGGACATGGCACCCAGAATTGGGACAGATACCCTTAACCCACTCCTACCTAACTGCCTGTATTCGGCCTTCGACTCCCTCAAGAGACCGTCGATGTCGAGCTTGTCTGGCATCCTTGCGGCAATACTGTGATTATTCAATGGGTACAGGCACAAGCTCGAGTAGATTGTGTTTTGTGTGCAGACATCTTGAGAGAGACCTCCTACTTTATAGCTGCAGCGATAGTCAGCCTACTGGAGATTAGGAAGCTGGCACGGAAGAATTGATGTTAATGGCGGGTTTTACGGTGATAGTCGATCACATTGCCGGTGGCTACTAGGGGTGCGGGGTGTGCAATGCCGCGCCAAGGTTGCGTCATGGGTGGTGTTGATACTTTGCAGCTGACCGCGAAGACAGGTTGTTTACCGAGCCCGACTTTGATGACTCATGGGTCTTCGAATGTCCTTGACGTGCTAAACTCATACGTACAATACTGCAGCTGCGGATGGCTTACGGATAGCTGCTCGGACATGGCCTAGTCTGAACAGCTGTATGTCTCACATACAGAGGGAGCTTGTCACAAAGATTGGAGTGCATATGGGTCCATCAGGTCATTGGTGGTATTGTTGTTGAACATCGTTTTTGAGCTCAAACCCCCAGGCGCCAACCGCAGTGTGTAATGCAGAGAAGCTCATAGATGATCATATGCCCGTAAAGAAACCCGTACTCCCTAAGACACTCTATGCCTCCTCAATGTTGCCCCGCTCTGAAACGTAGAGACCGTCCAAGAACTTTCGGATATCCTTGTTGCGGACCTTGCAGATTTGTTGGATGTCTGCGGCGCTCTGGGAAACGTCCTCGAGGCTCTGTCCTTTTATTAGCATAGGGTGTGACACACCAGAGTATTGAATATCCTACGTTTCCGGTGAGTTGCAGCTCATCCTTCTGGTTCTTCGATGCCTCGACGTTGACACCGGGCCTCATAGTGACCCTTCGTACGAGCTTCTCGCCCACGAAGTTCCTGATCTCGACCTCGAATACATCGTCCTTGTTCTTCTCAATGTTGACGTTGATGGGGAAACTGCGTTGTGTGTTAGCACACTTCGCTTTGATAACAATGACAACCATAAAAGTCTCAAGCAATGCCCTCCCAAAAGAATCTCTCATAACCCTGTCCCTGTTCAGAGTAGGCTTTGCCATCGCCAGAAATAAGTTGAGTGAGGTTCCGGACATGTGGACAGGTACGAGAGAGAGGGCGAGTGCATCGCGTGGGATGTATGGCATGATGGAAAGACGTACTGGGCATAGACGTAACGCATCCTAAGCTCATTGTTAGTACATGCTTCGTTCAAGCGTCCCGGTTTGTTACTTACTTGTACTTGTAACCCTTGGTGACACCGATGATCAAGTTGTTCTATATCCAGTCAGACCAGTGCTTATGACAAGAATATCCAGGCCTGAGATGCATTCAACGTACGATCAGAGTTCGGACAGTGCGGAGAGTGGCGACGCTCTTGCGCGATCCGTGGTGGAGCTCGATCTTGATCAGGTTGTTCTTGGGCTACAGCCGCATTAGCCCGTATTTTCCACTACCAAATTCGATTCCAACATACGTGTGTGAAGGAGACCGCCAAGTGACCGAGAGACTT